>JABFQD010005175.1:0-10968 GCA_022817045.1 Psix sp. ZL-2020
ATTAATAAATGTTTGGACCGCGTATTCCACACGCATTTCCTTAATTTCACTGAAAATATATGCTCTTCTGTGGTTTTTATGTGTTTATTCAAAACGTTTCGCTTCCAAATTAAATACTGCTTTTTATTAATTATAGCTATCATTTTGTAAAACAAATAAGTAAATTGTGCAATGTTGTAGAATGGAAACTTTCTCGAATCTTGCAACTTTTTCATTTATTCTTGTTCGTATTATAAACTTTTTTCTACAATACTACGTTCATCAAATATTTAAGGAATCATTTAAATAACTTTTTATGAATTACTACTATTTTGGAGGTAACAATTAAACTTGATATTTCTGTATCAATCATAATTCATCATAACCTATCTTTGTTGTTATTGCGCTCGAAAAGCTTGACAATTTTAATAAAAACTTGCAAATTCGCTATTTACTTTTTATTTACATTATAAGTTATACAAACAAATATTGTGTTGATATTTTTTATCAAATCGTTTTTACTTAATGTAGATACATACCCCTTCAAGTTAAAATTTACATTAGTAATGCAAATTTTAATTGAAGTAAATAGGCAATATTATAAAACATCGGGCAAATTTTATATACATAAATGGTAGATATATTTAAAACATAATTTTCAGTTATATATGAATAAAAAATTTACAAAATCTTCTAAAAATTAAAATTGAATATTTGAAACATCAATTGAAATTATCCACAAAACTTTTTTACATTCGTATTCTTGTGTGGTAAGGTTTTCGCATCGACTTATTCTTCCATAATCAGTTTAGGATATAAGCAAAAGTATTAAGATTGCCATAATTTTAAATGATTTTAAAGTATTTTCTTCTTGAAGTATTGTTACAAAGTATTCTATTTAAGTTAAAAAATAATTGCGAAAATGAAGGCAATGTCAACAGATTTATCTACTTTTTATAATTTAAATATGTAAAATATTATAAATCTATTTTCTCTTTGTTGATGAAACTATGTAAAGTCGTAAATTGCGAATCATTCAGTATATATAAAAGTATCGATGGGTTAACGCTACATACCATCAATGTTGAATTTTCCACCGCTGCTGACCGACTGGTGCATACATTTATTTCTGTTTGGTATTACATTGGGCAAGTTTCTATTGAAAAACGAAAAGCATTGGCAGGATCGGTTATTATTTATGAGTCAGGCGTGTTAACGCATGATATACAAGAGAATAAATACAAAGAATATATGCTTACTGTATCAAAAGCTGTATATGGATTCGCAATATATATGTAATCATATTTTTATGCTTAATATTTACGGGATTGCAATTTTTTACTATCTCTAATTTTGTTGAATTTGTATTAAAAATAATATTGTTAGAAGAAAAGTATATTTTATTTGAAAAAATGTAGATGTTATAATCCTTAATTAAATTTGAAAAATATAAATTCAAGTTACTCAATATATAGCCCAAGAAATAGTATTGTAATTAAAGAGTTAAAAATAACTGTATCGTTAACACGAAATGTAGAGATCATATAAGAAAAATCTGTCTGATGTTTACATTTCAATTAATCTAACTACGAATTTAATAACAAATTCTAATGTTGCAATATTTTGGTGAGTGTTTTGAAAGTTTGGATAATTTAGAATATCTCATTTCACTCTTCAGAGAAAAAGGCAATTGTGAAGAATTTGACAAGAGTAACGCAGGAATTATCCTCTTCCATTAAACTCGTTTTTCCTACAGAATCAATATACAATGTAGGTCAAAAAGTTGTATTGTGAACATTCAAGCAAAACTTGAAAAGTTACGAAAATATGAGAACTTTTTATTTTTTTAAATTTACGAGAACAATGATTTCTAAATTACTCTTATAGTATAGGTTCCTATACATTTCACATTATATACTAAAACGATATCTAGTTTTAAATAAATACGCTGCGCTTGGATAAGTCAATTATATAAATTTTTCAATGTAACATGTGCAGTATGATGATCATTTTATCAACATGTTAAGTAAAACGTTAGCGACGCTTAATTTATCTGTATATAGAAAATAATTTTATCTCCCTCGGGGTGATCTTATGAAAGATCACCTGGTGATCTTTGATAAGGTGACCTCTAGAAAAGTACAGCAATATTACATATTTATTGTCGTATAAGAAATAACATAAATATCACCAAATGGATTGACAAAGTCATTTTTATCGCATACTTTTTACAAATCATATGCATATCTATCATAAGATATTTTTTATTATATGCAATACATATGACACATACCAAATTTTCACGAACTTTCCTTCACTAACCGCTCATCCCTACTCCACATGGTTATTAGTTTCACTAATTAGATGCGCTAGATATAAGCATTTATAGATGCATACATGCTCATTCAGATTTGTATTGTGAAGGTTTGTTTTAGATTTTGAGGGTCCAAATAGTAATCCACCATCTCTTCCCGATTTAATGTGACAACCTTTTTTTATTATCCTTTCAAATTGATATTTATCTGGTTCGTTTGGAAAAGGCAATTTTCTACATCAATAGTAGAATTTTCCGGCTAATGTTCCCGTCAATCAATTCGAGGGGGCTGGAAAATTTGACTTTAGAATTGTTGTAAAGTGGTTTGCTGTATTTATGGGGATCTAAGCCATACTACGAGATCGAGTCAATCATAATGGTTACAGTTGCTATTAACGTTAACGAAATGTGTCATGCTATGATAATATGTGCAGGTTGGTCAGGACTCGGCTTGTCATATATTATATCGAATCGGACTTACTTTAATTCACCTAACAATTTTGATCAATCAGACTATTTATTACTGATTTACGTCTTACTGGCTTTTTCAACCATTTTAGCATTTTATGCTTGTAATTAGACCGCATCGTTTTCTGTATTTACTTTATGTATTGAAAATTTCGTTATTCTTAAAAGAATTTTATAATTTAAATCGATTGATCAAATCGATCATTGAATGTTTGTCTGTCCTTTCTGTAGTTACGAATCGTAATCGTTACATATAGTTTATTCTAAAACGTGATCGCATGCATCATGACGATTATTTAAAATATATATTAATATGTGTGTACTATTCAATTATCGGCAAACAATTGACGAAATATGTTAGATTTCTTTTAAAAAGCTATTAAATACTATTTAATCTAATTATGCATTGAAAAATGTTATATCTCGAGAGCAATTTTCGTTTAGATGAACATAAAAAATATTATTTAAAATGTATTTAATATTAAATTATAATAACAGGAAGATGAATTCAACAGTTCAAATAATATGGAAACTTAAAAATGACTGAAAATAAATATTAGTTTTGAAGATAGATATAGATATATGTGACAAATAAGTTCACATATTAAATAATATTTTGAACTTCCTCAATTATTGCAGAACAAACAAATTGTCCTATATTGCTTTTTAGAAAATGCTATAACTATTAAAAGCAGGTATATCGGAAGCAAGTATATTCTATAGGTTATTGGCGATCACTATGAATGAAGGTTCAATTGCTACAGTTATGCAACAGGGAATTGCTACTTTAAGATAAGAAGTTCTAATGATTCTGAAATGTTGTTCAAATCTTTTAACGTAGTGTTTTGCCAAATAGAAAGAGTTTTCATAGAAGTGTGGAAAATATGTGTAAATAAGTACATTGTAAAAAGAAGATACGTTAATTTAACGAAATTTTATGTTGAAACGAGGACATGTGGAAAGTTCTACAATATTTGATGTTGTTTTTAACAAATTTTACTTAAATAATAGTATACAATGTCAAGTTCAGGCACTTTATACACTTAATTAAATTCACTCAGTGGAATTATCTTATCCGTGACGATTTAAATTTACATAGTTCATCTTATTTTAAGAATTAAATCAGTTTTTAAAATCTATTCAAAATCAGTTTGAATAGCGGTTTCTCGTTACTTTTTGGCATGTCTTCTAAAACTGGGAATAAAAATAGTAAAGAGATTAACATTATTACAAAATTTTCATACTGCAAAGTATGCAAAGCCCGAAATGAACCTTTGAATATGATTTACGGCAGTGTATATGAATTACACTGACAATGGCGACAGCGAGATCTGTAAGAGATTAGTCGAAAACAAACCCAACAAAGGTGACACAATAGTCCAAATTGATGTACTGGCCATAGGCAGAAGCGTTCGAGTGATCGGTTGCGAAATCTAAACAAAAAGAATACGAGTTTTAGGGGACGAGTGAAATTAACAGACAAACTGATCAACGAGATCAACAGACAAACTGATCAACAATATACTACTGCAATATGGTCTCATGATTCGACGCAATCGTGAGAGCAAAAAAAATGACAAAGGCAATATGGTCAACATCTTATAAAAGTTCTACTGATAAACACACGTAGTATGATTCGTGTGATAGCGATAGGTATAGTTACCTGAAAGCGAAACAATGCCGCATTTTAACGATTACGTTCATTCTTTACAATTACCTCAAGTTGTTCAGGATGCAATAAAACCAATTAATAGAGAATTTAAATAATGTTATCTAATCGATTGCTAAAATATAATGTTCTGTGAGAATCGTACAGTTGATTCTGCTTTTGTAAAAGCAACTTCTTTGTTTAATAATAGACATATCAGTGTTTTGAAAATGATGGAAATTGGGAGCTTTACATTAGGCCGCGCTGCTATTTCTTATACTGAGAATTGAACGAACGACTCATTTTTAAGACAAGGGCTTAACGTATAGAAGCACTAAAGAAGCTTGAAAAATAGTTACCGTTTTAAGGGAAGAGGCTGAAGATATTTTTCTGGAGGTAGACAGACAAAAGTATGAAGCGGGGATAGCTGAATAAAGATTCTGAAACAGTACATTGTGTATCTAGAGCGGAATAGGCTGCTTTTCATGCGAGTTTAGTTGGCGAGTTAGACATTTCTATTCTGCTCGTGACACATATTCCTAATTGCGTAGGGGGTCGGGGGCGAAACCTCCGGCGGGGAGGCTGGGGATTGAGCCCCCCCAAGACACAAAACCTAGTTTTAAATAAAATAAAACTACTAAAATATAGACAAATTTCAAGAACACTGCGTTTTTAATACATTTTTATATTGAATTATAATTTTGATAAAAAATTCATAAAAATAATGTGCAATCAATGACTAATTGGACCATAATAAGATGACTAACGACAAGTATTAGTTATTAGATTTTCAGTGAATAAAATATTGCATACAAATTTTGAATTTTGTATAAAAATACATTCATTTAATGAAAAAGTTAATGACAATTCATATTTTGAATACGCCTGATATGGAAAATAAAAATGTGTGAAAAAGAATCTATTACGCAAATACGTGTACAATAACAAGTTTTTCTCATAAGTTGGGAAAAAAAACTTAGTTTTTATTATAACACGTTGAATACGTGTTTCTCCAAATCATATTTTTTTCTAATAAGTGTTTATCAACTAATTTGCATGTTTTTGTAAATACATAAAAATAAATTGTCTACAACGTAGTGTAAGATCTTTTTCATATTTCAGTATATACAAAAATTTAATTGATTTTTTTGAACGAAAATAGCTTTTTTTATTTTGCCGCTTTTTCCGTAAATTTTTGAATTGCTTAATAGTACGCTGCTTATCAATAATAAAACGGCTCGTGACACGCACAGTAATTGTTTGTCATAAGTGCTCAGATTGTCTAAAGGGATTAAAGGGTGCAATCTCGCCGGGGTCCAGGGGCGGAGGTCCGGTGTTAATTAGTTTTAAAATTATTCAATATACTTTGTACTAACATGAAGTTGGCCATTTAATGCAATTTCGTTTGTTCGTTGTGATTCAAAATTCAACGGTTATAACTTTTCTGCACATTTTTAGGACGGAAAAAATATTCCCAGATACTTTAACAATAAGAATGGAATTATTAAGTATGGTCTGAATTAGCCTATTTTCTAAACTTTAAATAGGTATTAGAAAACACGTGTATACCTGCACGTGAGATACAAAATCAGCTACGCTATGTTGTTTATATTATGATAAAGTTTCAAAATCCACTTTATACAATGCTCTCTAGCGTTTTAGAAGTGCTCGGGACCTGCTATAAGCGAAGGGCTATTTTTCGACAATTTATATTCTATACACGAAGTTAAAACGCAGATGAATAGTATATTGAAAAATTGATTTGTTTGATGTATTGATAGTACCTGAAAAACTCGGGTATTAACCTTTTGAAGTTAAATGATTGAAATTAAACTGTAATTTTAATCTAGTTAGAGTTGCTTCTTTCTTTAAGTGGTTTCCATGCCAATGTCCTTTTTAATCTGTGACAATAAATTGATAAGTTCGGTTCACATGTGTCATTTTGTTTAATCTTTGTTATGATGAGTTTCACCATCTAGATTTTATTCTGCAGAGTTAGAAAGCCTGGCGTGCCAGCAATGTTTTTTTATATCACGCATTCGATAGGACAGTCCAATAAATCATCATATATTGAAAATAAATTTGCCATCATTTTTAAAGAAGATAATATAACATGGCACAGTCAGCAATTTTGAAAAATCGGTGAGGATGCACTCGACATGCTCAGATTCAGGGTAAAGAGTGATGATAATGACGATTCACCGCTAAAGTTGATAGATCAACATTTAGAGGATAAGCCACCCAGGACATCACCATCGCTACCACCGACAGTCAATACGATTTCGGAGGATTCGGAAAACAATGATAACGTCTGAGAGAATTCGACAGACACGGACAGTCAAAATAAAAATATGAGGGCTGGATCCATGCACCCGCTCTCAATACTTTCCTTCGAAGGTAATCTTAAGAAAAATTGGCGTAAGTTAAAACAGAACTTTGAATTATGTTTTGAAAAAGAGGAAGAAGTACAAATTTGCCTATTAATGAAGAATTTGCCGATTTTCGTAGAAAGAAGAAATTTTCAAAAAGAAACTCATTTCGACGACAAAACGCAAACGCTGATAAAATTTATTCAAAATAGATGGACAGTAGATAGAAACAAAATTTTGGATTTCAAGAAATCTTATTATACTTATGTTGATGAGTTAACTGTAATCGACAGACTCGTTTTCAAAGGCAAAAGAATTGTAGATCCGAAAAAGCTGCGAAATGAAATGGTGGAAAAAATTCATTATTGTTATCTAGGTATCAAAAAATGCAAGAAATGACCAAAAAAAATTGTGTATAGGACATTCAAGAATCAAAGTATCGAAAATGTAAATAGTCATGAAATTTGTATGCGTTTAAAATGAGCAAATGTTAGACAATCTTTGTTAGTGTTAGTGAGAGTTGAGTGAGTCAAAGAAGAAATGAGAAAAATTGCAGACAACTGGAATTTTGAGCGTCTGTCGTCGAGCCCGAATTACCATTAGTCGAACTGTATAGTTGAATGATATATCTTAGGTATATAAAAATTTAGATATGAAATGCGTCACTGTACAGTTCGTTCTAAAACAGCTCAATTTTGTGCAACAGTATTATCGCGAACAAATCTCTTTAGAAATGCTTAAATTTGCTAACTCCGATCCTGCATTCATGGAACGAGTCTTCACTGGTGATGAGACGAGGGTACATGAGAACAACATGCAGACGAATTACCAATCATTGGAATGGAGGGAGGAAAACGAGCTCTAACCGAAGAAACCAAAGTCGCTAAAAATTTAGGGTAATGTTGATTTTTTTTCCGATATTCGCGGTATCTAGAGAGTCAGATAGTGAACATCAACTTTTATTGATACTCACTGAAGCATTTGTGTAACAAAAATGTATGAAAAGGCCGATTCATGGATCAATGATTCATGGATTCTTACGACTATTATTTAAAATACTCGATGAATACGATTGATCAATCATTATATTTGCTCGATTTGCCTCCGTGTCATTTTTTTATTCTATAGATTTATATTGCCACTGCATGATACGTGTTTCTGATCCATTGATGTAATAAAACAAAATTCTGTAAAGGAGCTGAACGCTATATCGAAGAGTGCATCGATAAAATGTTTTAATGAATGAAAGAAATTTTAGAACATGCGTATAACTCGAATGGACAATTTTTGAAAAGGGCAAAAAAATCGCATGATTAAATTCTGTTGTGTCGAAGAAAAATGACACACTTTTTCTACGACTCATCAGAAATTGTTTATTAAATTTACAGAAACGACATCTTTTCATACATTTATTATTACAAACAATCACACAAATTATTATTGATACTATTAAGCCGAGAATTAGAAATTGGCCTCGACCGTGGTACTTGTAGATTAGTTATTTCGCTCAGTGTACTGTTATATTAACGCAAATGTTTTATGATGAATACAGAGTACGCTATATTCGAACGAAACGACCGGATTGAGCTCGTACCGAAAAGTGTTTTATAATTTTCAGCGTCTTGACGAAAAAGTATAGATGTCATTCTTTTGCCACATGGAGAGGCAATTTTCAGAATAGTTCGTTCTGTGTGTTATATTTCATTATGTTGGGATTGATATGGCAACATAGAGATTAACAAAAATATACTCACTAGGTCGAAGTCTTTTAAGCAAAGACCACATACAGAACAATACGTTTGGTATGGTAATCAAAGACGCTTTATTATTGGTTGTGTTAGTTTTGTTAATGTTATGTTATTTGGTGCCTTTTGTCATCCAAGTAACTCGATCGAGTACTTTATAATGCGACAAGGCCTTTTTAAATAATATCGAAAACATAAGATTTTAAGAGCAACTTTAATGTCATGAAATTTTTATTTAAAATTAACGAAATACTACTTATATTAAGCTAAAACTATTTTTACGGAACAGATTCGAATTGATTGTCTTTTTCAACAATCTGAGAGTTTTTTGACATTATGTGTAGTTTCAAACATAGAAATAATAAAAAAAAAGAAGAAAAAAATATGTTAATTAGAGAAAAAACTGTATTAATCTTTTTACGAAAATTTAATTATGTCTGAAATATCATTTTGAATAGACTATATAATTTTTGGAATCAAAATTTAAAATTGTTCGCTCCCTAGGCTATATATTTTTTGACTGTGACTGACTGTATAATTCTTGCTTCTTCATTTGGCTCTCGCTGAGTAGATCTCGGATTATGTCAATCCAGGACATAGTAAAAAAAAACCGTGAAATTGTGGAATAATATAATTTTACAAGAATACAAATATTTTACAAAAAAATTATCGTCTAAAACCAAATTACTTAATCTTTGTAAATAATTCAACTCTAAAATTTCTAGCGCTGATTATGTTTTCTAGTAATCTGGCAATCGCGAAATTTCGACTAATACGAAAAATAGTAGAATATCGCAATATGATAACGTGATTTGATAAATAAAGGCGAAAACAAACGTCAAGAATAATTTTGACTCAGAATTCCAAAATCAGAATCAGCTGACGCACTGATAACGCAGGTAAGAACTAAAAGAAATAACGGTGTAAACGTTTCAAAATTATGTTTCAAATTAATACAGCTTACAAGTCTCAAAAGCACTGATTTCCAACCGGTGCAGCAATCAAGGACAGTTGATACTCAGTAATAAAGTATAATAAATAATTTCCAAACCGCTTTATAATTGAAATAAAGGAACACTGGTCGTTCAGATATAAACGGTGGCTTTAGAATAACGTCATTTATGGACAGTTCAATCAGTCTTGTTATAAAAGGAAATAAAAGGGATAACCAGAGATTGATTAGGGAAAATGTGAATTAAATAAGGCCTTAAAAAGAAACTCCTCCCAAATTCACTTAAGAAAGCAAGTTGAATTAAATTTAAGTGGCTTATTTAGTCAAATCTGGTCGTCATTGGCGACGAGTTTTCACTATTTTGTCAACGAGAGAAAACTCTTCTGGTGCTGCCAGAAGTGTTTGAAAAATTGATACTAATTTTGACTTTCGCTGCAGTCAAGAGCTAGAGCCATGCAAATGCGCATTTGGAGAAGGCAGAGTGCCTCATACGACACTGCGACCAAAAAGAGGAGCGGAAAGGCAGGGTAAGGTTTACCGGTTAGTAATTGAAATCTTTCAAATTTAATCAATAATTTATTCAAAAAATTAATTATAGAATCTATTTTTTTCGTTATCTATGATCCTGAACGATGTCTACAGCGCTTCCGACTAGAAATCGGAAGTACATTTTTAAATGTAGTGATCGGCAAAATTAAAAATTTTTTTTTAATTGAAATATTAGTAGTATTTGTGAAAGCAGTTCAATACATCCTTTCAACTTCGATCTCCGAATAAAATTTTTGGACTTCGGAAAGAAGAACATCAAGTGACCAACAAAATGAATTTGGCTAATTTAGCTGATTCAGATGGTGTAAATGACGAAATGATTAAATTGGTTAAATGTGTTCAAAACGGACTCACTCTACAATTTTCATGGAAAAAATAAATGTAAAATGTAATAATAGTAGTTTTGGTCTATATTGAAGATTTTTCTTCAATGTTCTTCTTCAATGTGCTGCTATTACATTTAACACATTTATATAGCGCAGTCTAATATTGAGAATGTATCCTACATCGCTTACTATTGTACATAACTCTGCAAAAACGAACTATAAGTTAGCAGCCCTTGGGGCTGCCAACCTAAGACTCGATTTTTGATTGTTGTATAATATACTATTTTACTTTGTAAACGTAAAACATGATATGAATCATCGGTATTAAAAGTCAGAACCTTCTTGAGAAATTAACTGATTTCAAGAATAAGTAAAACGTTACTATAAAAGTATGAAATCCTTTGCATTGCGTTCTAAATGTTATATAAATGATACATAATAGTAAGCATTATCAAACTTTCGGTAAGGTTGGTTTTTTCAAACTTTACGTTAAAACAAAATTCAATTAGTTCGTATAAATAGTAAAATTTATTCACACACAAATAAAATAATGGGAACAAAAGTGACATGTTTACACACAAAAACCTTAATAGTGTAAATTTTTTCGTCTCGGAGGAG
>JABFQD010005176.1:0-10968 GCA_022817045.1 Psix sp. ZL-2020
ATTAAATTTTAAACGAAATTTGATATTGCTGATTTCCAATGTATAAATGATGTTATCATGGTTGAAAAAACTGATATCAAATGAAATAACTGCGCTATTTCATTTGTATAAAGTTCTTAAAATATATTAAGTGTTTATTCTAAACCATTGTTTCGACGTAAAGGTTGAAAAATATGATTAAATTCATAACAAAAGCGTATTTCACAGATACATAGACATCTTATAAAATATCGCGAAAGTTGCTATTGATACGTAAATTTAATTTTAAAAAATTGATAGTAAATTAAATATTTTCATAATGATATTTTGCTTTCAATTCAGTTAATGATATTTATTTTGACTAATTTTATCACAAATTTAAATATGACAGATGACATAACTTACAAAATCTAAAGTTTTTTCCCCACATTCATGTCTATTTGCTCACATTTGACAAATGTAAGAAATTCATGATATATAATCATAAGAATATATATACCTCGAATCTTTCTTGAAAAAAAAAAAAAAAAAAGACAGACAGTCACGCCAACAAAACTAGAAACAAGCAGGCAAGATCTCATTTTTGTCCTTGGAAATTAAAGTAGTTCTTATGTACAATGTATTGCATAATTTATAAATGCTGTTTTTCAATATGATTGCAAAAATTACTTTTTTTCATTTAAAAATATTTTGGCAGCGTACGTCAATAATTGGTACAACTCCAATAACGTCTTCTGGAAATGCAAAAATACGCCTTTTCGAACTGAAGATGGCTTGAAATTTTAGTACTCCAAATTGTCTAGTCCAACCTGTTAGTCGTATTCTCACTATTATATTTGATTATCCTCCCGAAATCTTTAACTTGTCCATTTCTCGGTAATTTAACAAGTACATATACAAATATGTACAAGCAAATTTCGCGGTCAGTGATATTCTCTTGCAAGTTTTTTACTTACTGATTAGGTGATCAGCAAAAATAAATTCCTGATTTTTTAAAATATTTAATGTTTTTTTTTATAGAAATGAATAAACTTAAGCACATTCAGCACAGATTGGACGTTCATTATTTACGAACAAAATTATATTAGATAATTTTGTCACAGAAGATATTTTATAAAAAAGCAAACAATCTTTAGAAGAAAGTCCAAATAAAATTGTTTAATTTTGTTTGTATCCATTATTTCCGAAAATTTATTTTTTGTAATTATTATATATTTGTTTGTTTTTTTTAGAATTTTTAAATCACAGAAACTAACGGTTCGAACATTTTTTGGGAAAAACATACATTTTTATCGTTAAATGGTTTCAAAGAAGTGTTGTCACAATGCCATACAGCATTTAATATCACACTTATCAAATCTCAAAGTCGCACATTTGAATCATTCAAAGTCATAAAACATCTTCATTGTATACTACATATCTTTTTCATGTTTTATAATTGCCCATTCTATGAAAGAATACAAAAACAAGGGTATATTTAAAAGGTATGTATAAAATAAAGTTTATTTTAGTGATCTTTTCATTTTTAAAATTTCTATCAGCAACGCATAAAAATTATTCGTCAGACTTTAATGATTTCAATGTTTAGCTAGCTTGCTCTTAAAGTAAATTAACTTTGAACTCTTAGAATTGAATGATTAAACAAGCGCTGCGTCAAAGTGTTAAAAAATGCTATAATTAAACATTCATATGATAAACATTAGTAAACAATCCTCTTATTAATCTGGAAAATTTTTTTAGTCGCAGTAAAAAAAGATTTGGATGTTTAGGACAAATAATTGTGAGAGTAACTTTGGATAAATCTGCTTCTCAAAGTGTTAAATTTGTTGGAGAGCTTAATCATTCGTTACAGTTCAATATTGCAATAGCATTTTACAATAATTTAATATATGAATCACATATAAGATTAAGATTAAGATTGCATTTAAGATTAAAATTACATATATTTTTGATATGTATAAGGATTCTTTCGTACTTTTTTGTATCATTTTACAGATATCTTCAAAAGAGGACGAGATCAATCCTAATAGCGGAGATGACATCGTCGGAAACAGTTTATCAGAAGGACTAGATATCAAAACGAAGTTAAATTTTGCTTTTTAAAACATTACAATGAATTTTATAAGCGACTGAGTAAAAAAAATAATATGTGACATATGGGAACAAGGTTTAAACGTAAAAGTTCGAAATCATGATATGAAAGAGATTTTTGATGATGTCCTAAACATTAATCGTAACAATGAAGATTTAGTAAATTACATGAACATTCTGAATTCAATGATTGTATAGTTATCAAAGAAGAAAGTGTCTGCTTATTAAATGAAATCTATTAAAGATATCTATTAAAGATACATTATATTCCAATGATTTGAGTCTTAGTTTCAGTTCTTGTAAAGGTGTGAGTAATTTTGTATCGCCTTTCAAAATTATTCTAAAGGCTCAGAAATTTATTTCTAAAGAACAAGAAAGTGTCAGTTCAGAGACTGAAACTTATTCATTTACAGTCCTAAAAATGTATCTGAAATCCTGAGAAATTGGTTTCGAGAAAAAATTTAACTTTTCTTTAAATACAAAAAAATTGTATTTTTGAAGCTGCCTCAGTTATCTTTACAGGGAGTTGCACAACATTAGTGAATTGCAAAATAATCGTTAAATGAAAAGTTGATTCGTGAAAGTTCAGTTTGGAATAATAAATTAACGAAATTGGATAATGACTTAACTTGGGGATTATTGACTCAAGATAAACACGATTTACTCAATTAATAATCTCAATTATTAATCTTAATCTAACTTTCAGATTCTTTTATATTAATATGGTTTCCGTCAACGCCTAATACTAATACCGTGGCTCACGCCAGCAACTAAGACTGTGTTGCGACTTTCGTCAGCAATTTTACGGCTCTCGCCAGCTAAATAAACACGAAAGGTGCTCACCTTGTATTTCGCGGCTCTCGCCAGCTCCTGAGCCCTTTTCCCAGCTTGGTCTCACAAACCGAAAGCGACGAAAATAACGCGCGCTCCCCCTTTTATACCCGCGTGTCACGTAGCGGGAAACCAATCATAATTTTTGGAATTTAACTAATTTTAACTTAAAGGATTTTTCGTTGCAATAAGGAATACAAATTATTGCGATAATTACAGCTGAATTCGTTTTTCAAAATAATATGAAGTTCGTTTTTTATTTAAAGTCAAAAAATGAATATGATAGTTGTGGCTCCTTTGTATAGGCAACCTATCCTATTGACTATAATTGTTTGCAAAAATTGGATTGAATTGAAGAACTAGACAGAGGGATTTCTTCCTTGTGTCTTCGTGGTTCAGAATATATATATATATATACATATATAGTTTTGCATTAATTAATCGCTTAGTTTACTTTATGTTTCAATAACTTGCCCACCTAGCAACAATTGTAACGTCATACTTGTAACAATACTTGTTTTTCTTAAAGTAATTCCAACTTAGAAAGGAAAATTAACTCTAAATTTGAATTAATGTATTATAATTTGGATTCATTTAATTCTGTATTAAAATAAATTAGTTTTCATTTATAATTTATTTATTTTATTTTATAAGGTTTGGCGCCACTGTGTCGACGCTAAGTGTTCCGGCCGGCGTCGCCACTCATGGCGATGTCAGCAATGGAAAGTGCGCGAGTGACAGGTTATATCTCCTCTCAAAATGAAGTGAAACAAAGGAATTTGATGAGTCTTCATGTTAATAAATGAAACTTAATAATTTAAAATGATTTTACAACTATCCCATGATTTGAAAATATTTTACAATGATAAAAAAATGAAAAATCTAATTCATAAAGAGTAAAATCTCTTTCTAATTTTTTTCTTCTTCATTTTCTTCTTTTCTGTCTATCTTATTTGCTTTTTCTTTCTCTTCTTCTTCCCACTCATCATCCTATTTCCACTTTCTATATTTTCTTTTTCCGCCTTTTCTGAAATTGCCCTTCTCATTTTTGTCTCTCTCCCTCTGTTCCTGTCTTTCTTTTGTTATTTCAGTTTTGTCCTGCTCCTTGATTTTATTTATTTCTTTTCTATTTTCTTTATTTTTCTCTCTTACCTCTCTGCACCTTCTTCCCCATCTATGTTTTTCGACAATGTTCTTTATTTCTTTAATTATTCTTCATTTTATTTTTTTCACCTCTTTCTCCATTTTTTCAGCTTTCGTTGTTGCGTTTCTTATTCTCTTTGTCTGTACCATATTTCTTTCTTTTAATTTTCCTTTTCCAAGCACTCGTCTCATTCGCCCAAAACTTCTATTTCTTGTTTGCTTTCGCATATTATTCCTCCAGCCTCTCTCTCCGTCTTTCAATCCTCCTTGGGATTACTCTTTCCGCTTCCACTTTTATCCTTAAAGTGTTCCACTCATTTTCGCTAAGTCTTTTTATTATCTGCTTTTTTTCATACATCTATTCCTTAAATTTATCTCATTCATCCTTTCAGGGCCCAATCCTTCTTTTATAGACTTTCTTTCATCCGCCTTCTATCCTTCTTTTGCTTTTATTCGCCATTCATTACTCTCTTTTTTACTCAGTTATTGCCATACTTTCAGCACCTCTGCCTTCTTATCGCTCTCCTCTCGCTCTCATTCTTTTTTTCTATTATCTCTCCTCATTGTAATAATTTTAGGTGATCGATCACTTTGCGGAAACATAGAAATATTTTCGCTTTCCTGTATTCTTTTCCTATATTTTTCAAAGCTCATACTGTTAAAAACATCTCGCTCTATGGTAGAGTCTAGGTGTTTTAAAACGGAAGTGTTTTTTCCGAACTGTGTGGTTATTTTATATCGACGCTTAGAAATTTGGCTATTATATTCTCCATTGGATTAGAAACCGTGTTAGCATTTATTTATACCAAATCTCCAACAATTCAACAAGCTTGTGCTCTTGGTTAAATGTTTTTGCTCATTTTAAGTTGTTTTTTCGGATTCGTTCGCGAGCCATCATCAGTTTTTTTTACTAGATAATGATTTTTTTTCGTTACGAGGTATTTTAAAGTATTTTTTCCAGGTTCTGGTTGGTTTTTTTTCCAAATGGAATTCTTTGGGAGTAAACTCTGTTGTTTCATGGTATGCCTGATTCATACAATCTTTGATTATAAGAATCTAATTAATCCATGTAATATGTCTGCTTTTTATCAGTTAGTTTTCAACTAACTTGGTTTACAATATTAGCTCGTGGATTTCTCACAGATGTAAAGATTGGTTGAATGTTCTTTTCTATTAATTTTTTCTTCCATGTCTCGGAAGTAAATTGAGTTTCATGGTCACTTAATATTTTTTCGGTTTTCCATATTTTGGAATATAATCCTTGAATATTTCGTTGACTATTGCTAGTGTATTTGTCTTTTTCAAGGGATATAATTTCTTTAGTTTAAATCGATAAGCATCGATCGTTACAAAAATGTATTTCATTCCTGCTCTTACTGTTGAAAGTGGTCTGGTCCCTTTTTTATCATTTTGAGTGATTTCTATAATATGCTGATTCAAATTGATTTCACTATTCAATGATTTTAAACAGTCGATTCCGAATATCATTTGCGATTGCAAATTTGACACTATTAAAATTTTTTGTTCCTTAATGATTCTCTCAATTTATAAGATCAATTTATTTAATATCCATTGCTTGGTCTTCTAATTTTTCTTGACTAACTATTTCATTCATTTGTCGACTAGCTTCCTGAAGTCTTGATTGCATGTTATTTGTAATCTTCTATTTTAATTGTATCCTTGTTGATGACTGTAATTATTTGGATTTTACCATGTATTATTCTGGTCATTTCTCACATTTGATATGGCATCATTATAGTTAACATTCATTCTCACATTGTCATTTCTACTGTTTCGGTTGTTTTGCATTTGTTGTTGTTGTAGAAGATTTCTCACGCCCGCGATAAATCGTATCTCTATTTATGTTTGGTGTTTTCAAAATTATCATCAATAAATAGATAAAAGTAATCAACAGGCTCAACAAACTATTCAAAAGATAAAACAGAATGTTACTTCACTTCCAAAATTCATTCTTCCACCTAAAATAAAAATATTATGAAATCAAAATATTTACAAGTTATAGGTCCGTTAAAAAATATATTCATTGTAAACTATATTTGATCATGCATATTTTTTTACGAAACTTATGAAGCAATTATTACAGAACACTTACTTTCTCACGATTACAGTGTATTGCATTCGATAAACTTACATTTTCAGGATTTTCTATGTATTTAAATCGATATAATTTAAGATCAAATCAATGTCGCTCTCACAAATTGAAAGAACTGGAGAACTCGAATCTTTTCGTTGTCTTTTAATTTAGTTTGTCACTGCTTTCTTATTTTTTTGGTATGCCTTCTTCCTCTTTTGGTTCGGTATTGTTTTTTGTCGCATATCTAACAGTTAGTCTTACGATATTCTGTAAAAATTTCAATTTTATACATATACAATGAATAATGAAAAACAAAACTTAAGATGAGAATATTTACATAATTTAAAATATTGAAAAACATTTTGTTATAGTTATCTTTTTGCTAACAATAACATTTTACACACACTGTGGTCACCGTTTTTTAAATTTATTTTCAAAGTTTATCATTAACTGTAACCTCGATTTTATTAACTCAGCATTGCTTATTAGATACTTACCTTATTATTTGGTTCAAAACGATTTTGATTTCCTGAATCTTAGTTTTGGTCTGAAGACAGAACGGTCTGAGGATTCGAAACATTCCTTAAAATGGGAGGGGGGGGGGCAGGCAACGATTTAGTAAGACGGCGAAAAAGACACACAAATTAAAGATTGGTCATGATTAGAAATTAAACATTCTTGCCTAGTTGCGACACGGTGACTGTGCAAAGTAACGAAATACATTTTAAACTAAAGACAAAATTAAACATAAATTTAAGATTTTAACACTATAGCATGGCGGGCACAGCGGCGTTGATTTAGGACTAAATTAGATACTAATCCCAAAAAGAAAACAACAGAATGCGAGTATCGTAAAAGTAGATACGTATGCATACATGAATAATTTATTCTAATTAAAAATTACATTCTAATCATACTCAAAATCGTATCTTGTTGATACTAGCACTTGGTCACATATCGTAACGAACAAACAAGGTATACAAGCTACGTTAATTAATATTTCAAGTTTGATCATTATGCTAAAACTGTAAGCATGGAAATAAGTGTTAAAGTGATTTGTTTGATATTTTTCTGCTTTGAAGTATATATGATCATTGCATCGGTAAACGTTTTGTAAATTTGCAAATTTTGGACCATTTTCATTAAATTCTGTCACGAATATATTACCTAAAAAAAATGGTTCACCCAAGATTTCAATTCTTTCAGTATTTGACAGATGTTTTACAAGTTAAATTCGGCAAGAGAAGCTTTAAAGATCCTTTAGTATTGTCTAATTTGATTTTACCTGATTTAACATCATCGATAATCGTTGGGCAAAATTTCGCAATCTAATTGTTATAGTTGGAGGGAACTTTCGCGTGTTTGAACTTACCGTCGCCTATTCTTTCATGTTTTTATTTTTTCTTTCAAATTTTATTGAAGTGAAATGTACAATTGGTTAAGATAAGATCGCCGATCATCAATCCGAGATGTCTACATAAACATAGTATTTCTGCTGCTGACTGTCGAATTTTTTTTCTCGTGCCCTTTTTTACTGATGCTGAATTGTATAGGCATGGGTTCAGTATTGATATTAATATCATTAAATGGAAATTCCTGAATTCGTCTATTAATTTCTGACAGGGTGACTATTTTCGTTTATATTAAAAACTTTGCTTATTTAGTACGGAGCTATGCCTTCGTAGCTATCATGCATTACATCTACCATGAAATTGTTATAGATGTGAAAATTATCATTTTCGCGCATGTTTTCTGAATATGAATTTTTAGTTCTAACTCATTTTTTACATTCAACAGTCATTCGGTCAAATTCAATTTTCGACGGAGAGCAAACTCTAAAATAAATACAATTGAAACCTTTGGGGAAGTCGCAAATATAGTTTAAGCCCGAATTGTCACCCAGGATTACTCGCCATTGACATTAATTGTTATACCTTCGTCTAATAAGGAATTCAAAACTTCAATCGTTTAAATAAAAATATCCGTTCCCAAATCCCTTTAAAAATTTCACGTGACAAATCGCTGAGACAAAAAAATTGTGCATCTTTGTTACAAGATGTGGAGGTAGGCTTGCTTAAGAAATATATTCCCCATAAGGTAAAGGATCCTATTTGTGACCTACTAAGACAGCGTTAGGTTAGAAAATCAAAATTTCTGATGAAATATTTTTTGTTTATATTCAAAAGTGTTTTAAATGTAAATATGAACATTCAACTAAATGAAAAAATTTTTTATTCGTTAAAAATAAACGGTTATGATTATTTATTTTGGCTTATAATAAGTCATGTCACTGTATCAATACTGTGACCAGCGTAAAGCGCCGCGATCCTATTAAGAACAAACGATTCTCCTATTAGTGACCAAAAGATGAAATGAAAGGAGACGGTGAATTGACTTAGTTGCATTTATTTATTGCAAAAGTAAACTGATAAATTAATGTTTTAAATTCTATATATTAATTAAATTAAAATTATAAACTAAGTATATATTAAAAATGACAATCGAAGGGCACAAATCATCTCACGTTTTTCTTTTTCTCGTATTTTTTGTCGTTCCAGCCGATTCCAGTCGACTTGTTTCTGCTTCTTTGTCTGCTCTTTTCTTTATTCTCTCTAATTTTTTCTCTTCTTGCACTCTCTGTTTTTCATCGGCAGCTTCTTTCCTTTTTCTTTTTCGCTTTACAATTTCCTCTCATTTCTTTGTTTTCTCAGACTCTATCACTAAATGGTACTGCACCTATTCAGAAGACATAGCGACGAAAGGAACCATTCCTTTTGATTTCCGTTTTTTGGCTGGGGCAGTTTGTTTTTTTGGCCAAAATAATGTCGATTCGAATACCGTTCGAACGTCACTTGTGACACCTATATGAAAAAATAATGATTAATTAAATGTCTGATTAAAAAAAGAAACTTTTGATTCGAAATTTGTGATGTTAGAATTATGATCTCACCACTTGTGCTAGGCATCGCGACCTGCTGTGCAATCGGAAGATTCTCGTCATTCTCAGCTTCAGTCAAATTCGAATTCTCTTGTGCATTCAATAGACTGTTAAAAGTAGCATCAAACATGTTGACTTCGGGATTTTGAGGAGTATTAGGAACATGTTG
Organism: Psix sp. ZL-2020; assembly: GCA_022817045.1. NCBI lineage: Eukaryota > Metazoa > Arthropoda > Insecta > Hymenoptera > Scelionidae > Psix > Psix sp. ZL-2020. Next base: position 9,247 of record JABFQD010005176.1, read on the forward strand.
TAGATCAGGTTGTGTAGCAACATTGACGTCACCGTTTTCAGGACTGGTATTGCATTCAGGACTTTCAGGAATCTGATTCTGATTGGGAATTTCATGATCGTCATTTTGTTTAGAATTTACAGGATCATTTTCTTGGCGGACATTGTAGGATAGATCTGTTTTACAGGAAAGGAAATATGTCGAAATAATAAAATATTGCAAATTATAAAATAACGATGTAAAAAATATCATAGGAATTGAAATAATTAGGATAGTACAAGTATAAATTTTTAATGGTTCGAATGATTAAAAAATTGATTATTCGGAATGTAAAACTATTAAGAATGACTTGTATAAAAAAATTTCTATGTTAATGCAACGTATAAATCAATTGAAAAAATTGATCGAAAAAATGGAAAAAAGGAGATAAAACAAAAACACGACATTAGGAAGAAAAGATAATGGTACTCGATCGGTCGTCAGCCTTCATCCACAAAGAAAAGAGAGCGAGGAACACGGGGTCGCCATTCCAAATTCCAGTTTTTCCACCTTCTTTAAACTGCGCCAAAATTTCTTGGTCCACATTATAGTTGAAAAACGTCAGAATTGGATTTGGTCTTTCAGCAACTGGATGTTCTGAGTCCGTAAGATCTGCACGGTCCATGAGATCTGCGCGTTGATGTTTCTTCAACAACTCATTATAGTTGAGAACATCAGGCGAAAAAAGATGTAGACCGCACTTAGCAACACCATTTGCCATGATTAAAGCAGCATCAAGAGTGTCCACTGCAGATTGCAACAACGACCAAAGTCTTCTTTGCGTAGTTTCGGGTTCTTCGATTTTTGCTGAATACGCCAATCATGTACTTTTTTGGTCCAGACAGCTTTCAGCGGTCGAAAGAAAGCCACATTCAACAGCTGCATGAGATGCGTTGCATTCGGAAACAGAGCGACGAGTTCAATGTTGTTTTCAGTACAAAATTGTACTGTTGACTGTGTGACGTGTGATGAGTGGCCACCAACAAACAGAACCACTGGACGTACAATCTCTTTTTTTGTCAACCATGGATCAAAAACCAAGGTAATATATTCAAAAAATGTCTCAGCAGTCATCCAGCCGTTTTCGCTTTTTCCAATGCTCCAATCTTTTGGAATGCTTTGCGCAATGCTCTCCGGAATTCTCACGTAAGGAAATACAATCATTGGCGGTGGTAACATACCAATTGCTTTTGTCGAGAAGAGTACAGTGAGGCATTCTTTTTCGTCATTAGTTACAAAATTGTATACGGCTTTTTCGCCCTTTTTAACGTACACTTTATCTCCGCCTGGGCACAAACGAAATGCTGTCTCGTCGAAATTGAAAATCCGGGAGCCGTTGATGTTTATCAAATTTTTGCTCCTTAAATATTGCCCGACATTTTCAAACCATTTGAGAAGTACCTCCTTGGTCAACAAAGATCTACACAGAGTCAAGTTTTGTGCAACTTGTGGAGCAACATCTGGGTCACGAATCAAAAACGCCTTAAACTAACTACGTCCTGGAACTCCATTCGTAAATGTAGTTTTCTTCTGAAGTTTCTTAACGAGCATGCCAACGCTGGAAATTATTTGCTCTTAGTGACCGGAAAACCTCGGTCGCTGCAATAACTCATCCATCGAACGAGCTCCTGTATTTCCTCAGGTGTTAGAACAGTGCTAGGGCCAACGTTCTTTCCAATCGGACGTTTATCATTTTTTTTGTAC
>JABFQD010005177.1:0-10966 GCA_022817045.1 Psix sp. ZL-2020
TCATGCTTTTTTGTTATTATGTAACAAAAAAATATTTAATTTAACGTATCTTGATTAAAAGCCTTCTTTTTATGGTTAAACAAAATTTTATTTGCAAGTTTATTAGATTTCAAATTTTTCATAAAAAATTTTATTTTTCAATTTTTTTTTATCGATTAGATATCATCATCAGCTTCAGTTATATACGGACGAGAACATTCATGATGCTTAATTCCAAAAGACATTGGTCGGGCTTTGTATTTCGGTAGATATGACGGCCCCGGAGTGACAAATTGTTTATTGAGATTTTTAGCTTTGCCGATCGAAAATTTTGGACTGGCTGGTTTAGTTAAAGTGAATTTCACATCATAGGGCCCAGGTGAATGCCGAACGTGTTGTACAGGTTTTGCTTTTCCACTGCAAAAGTAATGTCGGAATATGAAATTAAAGGTTTATTTTGTGAATTTAATCTCTTTAAGATAAATTTAAAACTCCAAATTTGGAAGAAATGACTTATTTATTTAATTTATATGATTTATACTTTCATTTTGAATTTCATTTAATGTCAATAAAACCAATTTAAATAGAACAAGTTAGTTTTTGTTTTATTAGATTTATAGTTCTACTCTTTTTCATTTTGTGCATTATATTATTTATAACTAATTCAATATTGAATAAACAATCTATATTCATATTTTTTATCTTAAATTTTCCCCTTAAACAGAATCATTCCATTACTTCTTACATAGTATAAGTAGGGATTTTTGGAGGATCAGGTAAGGCGTAAGGCCCTGGAGTCATAAATGTCTTAAAAGGTTTTCTTCGAGATTTGATTGTAAATCCTGGACATTTCGGGCATTTCGGGTACCTTATATCATAAAAACCTGGAGTACACTGTTTCGTAACTGGAAATAAAAATAAACTCGTTTAGAAACTATTTGTTCATTTAATGTTGTTGAAAGTACCAAGAGGAGTCCTCCTTCCTATGGATATTCCTTGTCTCTTTCTTTCTGGAGGAGAATAGATGGGACCAGGACCATAATGAATGAGTGGTAACTTGGTTTTTATTCCCAGCGAGTATGCTGGATATCGAGGTTTTGTTTGGCAATGTTTATTATACCCTACAACCGGTCTAAGATGATACGTCGGGCCTGGGCCTGATTGTTTCAAATAATGCAAAATTATTCATAATTGAATATCAATGGTAAATAATAAAAATTGGTAAGATGAAATAGTTATTATAAAATGGCACTTATTTTACCTGATGGTCCACATCGATAGATTTTAATCTTTTTTGTGTCTTCATTTTCCTGAACTTTTTTTGCTGCCATTTTCTACTTTTACTCTTTTTTTGTTAGTTTTTCACGATTGTTTATTAATTTATACCATTTATGAGACAAAACGATTAAATTTACGGGTTAAAATGACATTTTGCAAAAACGCCTTTTGCGTTACAAATTACCGACACGAATGAAACAAAAAATTGAATAACGAATGAAATTTGTCGTAGAATTCAAGAGTACAAATTTGAAAAGTTTGTATTTTGAAATTCTGTATTTTATAATATGTCGGGAACATTGAAACTAGTTGATAATTTTGGTTGAGCCATTGGCTCTAAAATATATATTTATGTTATAACAAACATCGTTCATACGATTATAAATTGCACTATCAAAACACATAATTTGTCTAAATGAATAAAATAGTTCAAAAATACTTTTCGTATACTCTTATTTCTTACGAATATCAGACTATGTATATAAAATAGACATTCAAATTGTATGTAAAATATGTATAAACTATTACTTTCTTGTAAAAAAGTAAGAATAATGCTAAAACTGTTGTCAAATACTATTAATAAAGTCTCTAAAATGCAATTTGTGCGTCTTCGCAAAGGTATAATAAATAATTCATTCATTTTAGTTATTAAAATCATAGTACGGTTTTTAACACCATGCAACCTTGAATTGAACATGGATAGAAGAAAACAGCAATGAACTTTTGCTGTTAAAACAAATTGTGTTTGTCATGGACAAACTTAATCAGGAAAATAAGCCGCAGGATTTGTGATTTTAATATGCACCAATAACGCCGCAAGCTCCAGATCTTCGCTGTAATTATTCTTCAATGGGACGCTTCTGTAGCCAGTTCTTAAACATCGTATCTAGAAAAATAGAATATTTGATCCTTTTTAATATCTTCATTATAATCTGACATCTGAATATAAAAATTTATTTTATTATTATATATTATTATATACAAAATAAAAGATTAATTCAAGTGCTTACAGGGTAAGTCGCTTGTCCAATGAAATTGCTGTCTCCGAACATGTCTTCTTCTTGAACGACAAAACGTAAAAATGCAAAGTAGGGATTTGCCACTTCAAATTCACAACTTTCGTTCCACATGGGATTTAAGCCGTTGTCAGCTGAAAAAATGAGTTCCGTTTTATATTTATTTTGTTGACACATTTTGCCTGCGATTCACGTGTGATTCAACTTACTAATAGTTTTGGTAGTTAATTTCATTCCAGAATCGAATTCCGCCCCAATAATTTCCACCTCGACAAAAGGACTGGCCGTGCCTCTACCTGATTTACTTAAATGTCTAGCTCCAATGACCTTAAGGACTATTTTCAACGGAACTACTCCAGCAAGAGTGTTTTTGTCATACGGATTGAAATCATCACGAAACATAAACTCTGGTTTGAGTAAATATCCACAGTTTCCATTCTCGCGGAATTTTGCTTGATTTAGTTGCATCGGTCGGTCGCCGGTTTGGTAATTCAATGCAACCATTTGGCAACCTGAGTTCCACATAGGCACTGGGTTATAATTCGATGAATCTATCCTTTGACCTTTTGGATAAACGCGGCTGAATTGAACCTAAATGTAAAATTGGAATTACACTTCTTAAACGCAATGACGATATTTTTCAGAATTTCAAACGTCAATTATTTTCAACAATTTCATCTCACTATCTTCGTCTTGAATTGACTTCAACTACCTGATGATATTTGATGAAAAATTTATTCTCTTGCTGGCATATGAGTTTTTCAGCTTTTGTTTCTGGAAAACTGCTCATTTCGTTAAACACAAAACCTTTTATTCTAAGCCTGTCGATGTTAAAAGCAACGGATCGACAATACACTATAAGATTAGACATTTCCTTCGCTATTCTCCAAGCTCTTTCCATTTCTTTGTGATGGTTTTCCTGCGATAATATTTTCAACGAATGATCAAACAAGTCAAAATACCAAACTTTATAAACATAAGAAATTCATAAAACCCAAATCATTATTTCTATAACAAAATTAATACGACACAAACATACTCTAACGCTAGCATTTTGAGCAGTCTCTTGGATTTTTGCAATCCACTCTAAAGCGGAGTCTTTAGAAGACGTCGCGACTTCGAACACGGAACACATTGGATTTTGAATTCTCAGCACCCATTCAAGTCCTGCTTTGTCGCCTACTGTCAATTCTACTATGGCACCCATAATATCCAGCGATCCTTTCTGCAAGTTGCCAAGCATCATTGAATCCGAAGACTAAAAGTAAAATCAGTTTTCAATCATTGATGTGATGATCAAACTCAAGAAATAAAATTAAGTACATACATCACTTTGACTTTCTGGAGAATCAATGTCCTCAACGTAGTTAGCTGGAAACCAGTGCTGCTTTTTACCGCCATAATCTCCTCTCCACCATCCACCTTCTTCTTTATTTACATTCGTGATAATTGCGTGTTTGACTAAAGTTAATTCATCCTCCCTTCTAGCTTTGTAATCGTAAAGTGCTTTGACAGTTACCTAAAAAGAAACAAGTTTTACAATGAAAAATTGACATGTCTAGAATTCATTAACAAATTTTTATTGCTTTTGTTGAATGAGTACTTTAGAAATAAAACTAGTTGGATCCATATAGCCTGGAATTCCATACACGGTGTCATCATCGTCCTGAAATAATTGAATAAAACGAAAATGTGAGTCATGATTTGTTCAGTTTGATATATATAATTATGGACAATTGATATGTGATGAAATTGTGCAAAACTCACAAATCCTCTCCGGCGAACAACTTCTTGATTGACTGGATAACTGAGTTTAATTTTTTTGTACAAAGGATGTCTTTCGTAATAATTCACCAGTTCGACTAAACTTTCAAATTGTATTGTCCCAATGGTGTACAATCGTCCCTCGAGCTTTATTCTACAGTGTTTTATCTTTTTTTCGGCTCTGAAAAATGTACGTTTCAATTAGGCATGTTTTTTGCCAGTAGTGATTTAGTGTTTCATTTTTGAAGCCAAGATAAGTTCAATTCTATTTATCAAATAATTGGTCCCTCTTATTAACATAAATAAAACGAATGAGAATATATGTACCTGAAGGATATAGCAAACGTATTACTTTCTTTTTCACTTGGACGCACCAAAAAGGCGCCGTCTGTAGGAACTCGTTTCAGCATTTCTTCCGCAAGTGTGCGAGAACACTCTGCGTGCCACCATTCTTTTTGTTCATGTTTGTTTGGCTGTGGTACTGGCTCTTGTAAAGTTATGCAAAATTCCTGAAAAATATAACGTTACAAATGAAATGAAATTAACATCAATTTATTTTCCCAAAGAATTAGAATTTGTCCAAAGTAAAATGTCACTATCTTACATAGACATTTCTAAAATTGTAAGTCTTTTATGGGAAGTTGATAAATATGTACAGCTTCAATTTTTACGATTCAACTTATATTCAAATTTAAACCATAGAATGTATTGAAATAAATCATACTTGACTTCGCAGAGGATGACTACGATAATATGTGATCAAACTGTATAAACTGTCGAAACAATTTGTATCAATGAGGTAATACAATGTCTGTCCCATATCTTGTTTTAATTTTATACGGCAATGGTTGACCCTTCCTTTTCGCAGGAAAGATAAACAATAATCTCCAACAAAGGTGACGCATTGGCGAACTAAAAAAGTTCCGTCCCCCAAATGCGCGTACCTTTTTAGCAACTCAACAGCTTCTTCGCGGCCTTTTTCCAGTCTTCCATGGAACCACATTTCACCAAAATGTAGTTCATCGTTGGGGATTCCCTTGAGGAAAAAATATTTGTTCAGTATGGCTTGTTGGAAAAGAAAAGACAATTCAATTCTTAAAAACAACTCTAAAATTACTTCTGGCGGTTTTCGAACCGATCCTTCATCGTCTTCGTCTGGTTCAGTCTCTTGGGTTCTAGAAAATGTATCGGTATAATAAAGTTTGTTTTGTGTGAGAGCGAAAAAATGCGGATTCCACTCCTTATCAACAGGATCCTCCAGATATAAAATGCCATTTTTAACAGTGTTTCTGAGATCCATTTCTTGTTTGCTTTCATCGTTTCGTACGACGAAAGCATTTTCATCCACACCATCGGGTAACTTTTTGTGTTTCAGTACAATTTTACGGCGTAAAGCGTATGGCGAAGGCAGCGCGTTTTCATTTTTGTCTAGTGATTGCACCAGCAACATGTCACCGAATATTTCTTGCATCGTGATCGCCATCTTCCGTTGCTGAGGTAAGGCACAATTGTCTTCGATAGACAGTATTACAGGATATCTGAATGTTAAAATGCAAGTTCATTGTTTGCATGTTAAACAAAATCAAACATTCGATTTATTTTTCAGTTGCAAATAATTACGATCAACAATTTGGCGAAGAAGAAAATTGTGATACAATATTTTACAGGGATATCAAGGACTTACTCCGATGTTGCGAAAGCGTGTTCTTTTATTGTTTTGATAACATCGAGGAATTTAATTTTAGTAGTCAGCGTGTGGCCATGAAAAATAAACGGCATACCATCTGGTCCATCCCAACAATCTAATTCTATACATCTGCACCCACTTCTTAATGCTCGCACATACGCCTGACAACTACTTTCGCTACTAATTTGATCGCCCATTAGATATCTGTAATACGAATTATAATTATGCGATATTAAATTATATCTAATTACTTATCAGATTTCAATGTCAATCAAGTTATTATGTTTATGTTAAATGATTTTGTATGTATTACAGTAAATAATTCTTTCAATTATTAAATCATATTTAAATGTTAATTTAATGTTGAACAGTTTTAAGTGTCAGTTTTTGTTTTGATAAAAAGAGATTCGAGTTGTTTGAATCATTTACGTATTATGTGACGAGGCAATCCAATAATGTGATAAAGGCTTTGTCATATCCTGATATACGTCATTGTATTTTTTATCCCATATTTCATTATGTTTCGAAAACAAAAAGTCAATAAATTCAGGAAAAGTGAAATACGGCTCTTGAACATCTCTCTGAGGATCTTGTAAATAATCGCGTATAAAACGCGATGTCTCCGTTTCGTTATTGCCCATGTGATCTTGTTGTTCATTGATGAGGAAAGTTTGAAATTCTTGGAGATTTACTGTTTTCCCATTTTTTGAATATATCAATAATTTGCTCCAGTCTGCGTTATTCTACAAATAACAGTTGTACAGTTAAAACTGGTTAATAACAGAAAATAAAGTAACTAAGAAATCAGTTTTTTTTTTAAATTAAAAAGAAAACAAAAATGAAACAAGAACGAAATGATTTACTTGGTATTCAAAAATGAGTTTTTGATAAAGCGTTACAAAATCATCGAATCCAATTTCCGTTCTGTTTTTTGTGTCCACTTCTTGAAATATTTCTCGTAATTTGTTCGTTGAAATTTTGTAACTTATTTTTGGTAAAAACGATTTCACGTCTTTTAGAGTAACCCTGAAATAAAGTGAAATGAAATAACCGTTTAAATAAAAGCATTATTATTAGATTACAATCTTTAAAACATATTTACGTTTCTCTGGAGCTTTCCATCGCATAAAATTCTTTTCTCAACCATCGTTCTACTTGCAAAGGATACGGCGCGTTGATCGTATCGTGCATTAAATATCTTAATGCCCTTACCCATAATTCACATTCTTTAATACTAAAAGCTGAAACACGAAATCGAAAAGATTCAAATATATTCAAACGCACGCAACTTTCGTTGATAATAAATCGATTTTCACCTGCAACTGATAAAGTTTTCAAACGAAATTCAGATCCATAATACACAACGAAGCAAAGCAAATGATCCATCTTCTTTGCTTCTTCTGGCCATTTTTCAAAATCTTTGGAATTCTTTCCTAAACGAACTTCTTTTATTTCTCTTATTTCAACTGTGAATTTCAAAAACAATGATTAGTCAAATGTAATGTGAAGAAATAAATGCAGAACTATTTCAATTATTCAGTTTATCGAAAATATCAAAAATAGGAATTTACCTGAGCCATCGTAAGGTCTGGAAGTAGAATTTCTGGACCAAACAATTTGTCTCGTTTCTCGTTTGACCATCAATGTCTTTTTTTCCGGTCTCTTTCGAGAGAAAAATTTTGTAACAACTGTACCCCGTTCTATTTGGCTAATGCTCTGTTCTATTTCTGTCATAAAACTCTGCATTTTGAATAATGCCCTATTGCTTCGACCAATCAGAAACTGAAAAACCATTTTTTCGATTTATAAAATCTAATCACCCTTATCAATCACTGGTATTGATTTAAACCGTCTATCTAATCTCTTTACCCAGGTAACACATTAATAAAAAAAAACAATATTAACATAATTTGAAATAACGTTCAAAATAAACAAATAAACCAATACCATTAATTGTTGGAAATATCGAGTTATGAGAAAATTAATTTTTGCAGTTAATTATTTGTACAAATGTCTTGAGTTTTATAACTTTATCAAAGATTTTGAGGTGATTTGAAATCCGAGCACAATGTCATAAATATACAACATAACCTATAGATTGCTGGATTAACTAATTATGAAGTTGAAAAGCGAAATACAGTAATTGAAATGAATAGTTTTATGTCAAAAAGCGTGACAGAAATGAATTGCTTTTGAAAAAGTCATTGTTCAAGCACAAAGGATTGATTGACTTACAGCGTGATGGAAAGGTATTTGCTACTGTACATTCCGTATGTTGACGTGTGAAACGGTGACTTTTATCTGACGATCGCTGATGATCGTCAACTTGTATTCAAATCCGAAAAGTAATAATTTATGTCTTAGCAGGAAGACAAATTATTCAAATAACTTTTAATTACTTAACTAACAGTTTACAGTTACTAATGACGTATAGGATTTCCGCATCTTAAATTGTTATTGTCCGCGCGCCCTTCTGTGGCAAACTTCGTAACCACGAGATGATGTGGATTGCCATAAATATTTAAAGCCTTATATTGTTGCAAATTTATGGTTCGATGGCTAGATAAAAAGCCCCGCAAATTGTCAATAAATGAATACACGAATTTCACGATATTACTTTATTGTTGAATATTAGAGGAGAGAAATATAACAAATTAAATTGTTAATTGTTGAATTCAAGTTCGTTTGTTCTATTATCAGTTAGAAATATTGATGCTTTTGAAAGTTACTTTGTGAAAGATAGAACATTTTGTTTTATTGTTTGCAACAAATGTGGTCTCTTTTTATTATTCGAGTCACAATTATGCGGGTCTTTGTACTCTGAAGTAGGATTATATTCCGGTAATAAAATGCGCTAAAATGTTTTTTTTTCATTCAAAGGGAATATGAGAGAAAGAGCACGGTTTCAATTACATTTTGTATAATATATCAATTTGCATTAATTACAGGTTATCAACAGAGTTCAAAAATATACTTCAAGTCGATTGTTCACTTTCTTCGTCTTCATCTACATTCGTTTCGTTATTATCGTTGTCACTTTCACTGCTCTCGTCTTCTTTATCCCAATTTTTCATCGACGCATTCATTCCAAAGTCGTCCCTCAAAACCTTCCATACTCCAGTTTGCTAGAAAAGACAAATAATCATGAATATTTGGTTTGTTAGCACCGCTTCATTTTCGTTTTTATTGCAAAGGCAAAATATGTACTTCTTTGTCTTCATCTTTCTTCACATCAGGAGTAGAACTCTCGACTTGGATACTTTTCGTTCCGCCCATCAAAACGTCTAAAAATGAATTTTTATCCACATTTTGCAAGACCTTTTCTCTTTTTCTCTCTAATGGGCCAGATTCTATTAACTTAGTCTCAATTTCTCCTTGTTGCTTTTTTACTGCATTAAACAATGTGACGACGCCTCTAAAAAAATGAGAGAGAAAAATAATTTGTCATCAGATAAATTTGACTGATTATGTTATTTAAACTTGCTTTTACTCTTTCTTACTTTGTCGCAATTTTCTGTAAAGTTCTTTCTCGCTCTCTGTCCAAAATATTCGGCTTCGTACGATTTTTTAGAACATCTTTTCTTTTGCGAATTTGTTTTGGTGCATCTTCAGAGTCAGCTTCCTCTTGTTTTATTACCTCCCGCTTGATTCGGCCATCTTCTTCTATTTCAAAAGGCAGCGGTTCTTCTTTTGGCTTTTTAACAACGTCGCATAATTTTTTTGCTTTTGACAACACTAAAGTTTTCTTTCTTTTTGGTTTATTCGAGTGCAAAATTTTGCTCATCGCATCTGCCCAGCCATGATTTCCAGATTTGTTTATTTCTGTTTCTGACATTTCGTTATCTTCGGAAGCCTCTGCGTCGCTTTTGTCATTGCTAGATATTTGCTCTTCATCACTGTCTTCGTTTAAAGAAAGTCTGTTTTCTTCTGACAACATCTAAAAATAATGTCAAAGTTTTGCATACAAATTGATTACATATATAACTCGATATTTAGTATACAATTATTTTCAAAATATATACAATTAATTTTTCTATAACGAAAGAAAAAACACAGCTTGTTTTAACAAATTATTCTATTCTTAAGATAATAAAGATAATACATATTATTTCATCTATTTGGATCGAATTAAAGTAAACAATTTTAAAAAATTCATTATCTTGATTTAAGTTTATTTTTCACGTGGGTTTCTTATTGAAACAATTTCAAAAGTACAACTTATGCAAATATTTAAGTCAACATTAACTGTCAGCTGATTTTATTTGTTCATTTCTACAACATCTTTTATAAGAACAATAATTTAATATTCAATTGCATATAGTTACCTTGTTTTTTGAATAAAATGATTTCTGTATACAAGAAAATATGACAACAAACGTGCTCCCACAAACTTGACAGATTAATTTTTCGAGGTTATGTGCTTTACATCTACTTTTCCAGACAAGGATTTGACTATCCTTGTCTATCAGATTCTGTTGAAAAGAGACACACGATACGGTTCTTATTTGAATTTGAGTAATCGGTAAGACGGGAAATTATCTCAGAAAATATCACGATATCATTTCTACTATTTACACTATTATTTTATTAACAAAACTTTCTCTCAAGTCATATCATTTATTATAAGATCATTTTTACTATTTGATTCAAAGATTATATACGTTAAGCTCAATTGAATTATCTCATGAAAAGCATTGAAATATATATTAGACAGTAAAAATGACAGGATGTGCAGCGAAAGGTTGCACGAATTCTTACGCGAAAGGATTTTTAATGAAAAAAGTACCAAAAAATACTGTGAGAAGGAAAATATGGTTAAAAGCCATCAGTCGCTTAGATTTAATTAATTCAGAAGCTGCTAAAGTTTGTGAAGTATGTTAATTGAAAATAGGTTTGTTGTTTTATGTCAGATCATTTGAATTACTTTTATTATTTGTGTTATAAATAAATAATTTTGCCTTTGAAGGAACTTTTTTATTTGTCAAAAAACTATTGTTTATGAAGTTTCGAAATTTTTATTATTTCCTCATCAGATATGCAAGAATTTATTTTGATATATTTACAAACAAAACATAATTTTAACAAATATTTATAACATACATAATTTGTTATATATTTTTAAATTATGTTTTCCATGTTTTATGTTGGTTCACATGGTTATTTTTTATATATAGTTTTTGGCACATGGTGAACTGCTAATAAATAATAAAAATTTTGAAACGTCATAAACAATAGTTTTTTG
>JABFQD010005178.1:0-10966 GCA_022817045.1 Psix sp. ZL-2020
CATTTTCACAAGTTCTCTTAACTTTATGAATGTTTCATTGATGCAAATATCGCTTGAACATTTTCTTCAATTAAAATTCGGAAATACAAGATAACGAGATAATTTCTTAATTGGCTGAAATCAAACAGAATTTGTTCAAACTCACAGTGTTATAAAAAATGAAATTCCAATAAAGATATAAATACCTAAAGATTGTATTTATGAAATTTTTTAATTTTTGAAATCAAAATTCTATAAAATGAAGAATAAATTTATGCACGTGAAAGATTACAAAAAAGTTAATCTCATATTTTTTTCAAATATTCAAATAATTATTAATAAACTAAAGTTTATCTTGTCGAAAACCCGATCAATGTAAATTATAACTCTTAGGATAATTAAATTCCTTTTCTAAACAATAAATATATATTTTGCACTGGAAAAATACTTTAATTAAAATTTCGAACAGTTCAATGAAAATCACGAGATATTAATATTCAATATTACGCGTAAAATGAAAAAAATAAAAACACTACTTGTTACCACATTACTATTTTCTTGTAAAATTTCGAGGCTTTGAATAGTAAGTAGTAACTTGTAATATCAAATTCTCTGAAAGTGACGTAAATTATGTCAATGTCAATAAGTATTTTTTACTAAATTCTATTCATTTTTACGCAAGCGCTTTGTTTTTATAGAGAAACATTTATCAACTGCCCCTAAAAAGTACTCGAGAGTTATAATTTAGAAATAGCGAAACATATCGCTTCAACCAGATCCAACCAGTTTTAGTTATATTATTAGACAATACGTTTACATACTGTAATCAGGATTTGAATTATTATTCGTCTATCTATCAGATGCCGGATTTCATATACATAATTAATTACACTCTGCGAAAAATCATATCGATTAAACCCCCGGAAATTACGTTGAGAAAAGATGATTGGTTTCATTGTTCCTGAAAATTCAAGTTACCGCACTTTTCTGTCCTCCAGAAACAGATTTGTTTATAATTAAAAACACGGTTACATCACAAATAATTCGTGTTTTCAGTTCCAAAACAAAGATGCAATCAATGAATTAAAGCTAACATTCAGCCACTAACTATCATCCTAAACTTTATTTTCAAACTTAGTAATCTTTATTAGATTGCTGTTTACATCGTTTTCAATTGATTTATATTATTTTATGTAACTCAATCGTCGTTTACCTTCTTTAGATAAAGAAAATTCAAAGTATACTTCTAATCCAACATGCGATGTTTCTCGTAAAAATATCCGTTTGCAAAATCTATTTGCTCAAATGATTTGTAGTCAACTGTGTCTATTCAAAGGATCGGAGAAAAATATATTACACAAGTTAATATTTCGAATATTGCGGTAATATGTTTATTACAGTTCTGGCGTCTGAATGTTCATACTTTACATTGTTTGTAAAACATCGGAATAACTTGTGTTTTGAAATATAAATCGTAAGAACTGAAAACAGTGAAATAAACAAAGGTTTCATTTTTGTTCTGTCAAAGTTCATAAGGTAATAAAAATAATTTTACCATGCGCAGTGTTAAAATCAATCACTGATTTGATGCAATCAAAACAATTACATTACATCAATTCAATCGCGATTTCTCAGTTATTATTATTTTATGCGGCTTGATCATATTTTTACATTGCTCAATAATACAATTTCATTCCTTGCGTTTTTCATTCTTAATTGATTTCCGGATACAATTAAGTGAAATTCAATATTGGAAATTGTATTCAAATTATACATTAATAACACGTTTTTCATCCAAACATCGTTTCGTTTCAATATCATCGGCGTAGTTCATATTCTGAATGATCAATTTCGAAAGCAGACAATAAAACACATTTTGTCGATAAACTGAACGAACTTCTTTCCGCGATGATGAAACAAATGAACTTATTTCATTGAAACTCTTATCGAATATTCAAGCAAATTTCCATAGTTTGGAAATCAGTGTAAAGAATGCTTGACAAGCGGGCTTTCTGTTTTCCATTTAATAATATTCTATAAATTCATGTAAATCTTATACGCGGCATAATTCGATCGATTTATTTGAATGAACGTTTGCGTCACAAAGAGCCGTGATTTGTAGTATTGAAAGTCATAGAATCATGACCACGAGATTACCATGGGGTCATTACCTACAACATTTTATATCCGCTATATCCCTGATTGCTAATAATTGTACACCACTCTTTCTAATCATTTGTGTCGATACCTACGTCGCTATATTACAACGTTTACATTACAAATACAATTTTGCTTCGACACATATTTACCTTTTCATTGACGAATCAATAAACTATGAAAATTGTCTGAGAAAAACATAAATTATGCTTTTTTGCCTCGACGCGCACTTTTTTCAATTTTCCATCTACTTTTTGTGTGAAAAGAAAATGACGAAATACATACGAATGTAATGAATTCCTCAGACAACACAAACAATGTTTGTTGTGGAAATGTCGAAATCGATCGGCAGTGACGAAATATTCAAAATTATCAAAACGTGATTTGCGCATCTCAAATTAAACGTTATCGTCCAAGAGAATAACTTGCGAGCGAGAAAATTCAGTTTCAACATCGTTACGAAGAATTAATTGGGTTATACAAAGATGTTACTCAAATCATCGCGAATCCTCAAATACCGTTTGGCTGATTGTACATGTGTGCGTGAACGTGTTGGTGTTACGTAAGACTGTGACATTGGCTTTGATCCACCAAAGAACCGTGCGTAACGATATTACTCGTGTACAAATTTTCATCCTCTTACTTCCCGTCGGAGAGTGTTAGAAGATAGACATCAAGGATGCCAGAACAAAAATGAATATTGAACATTTGATTCCACTATTGAAATAATCACATTTTTAGTTCTACAAATGAAAATACTGAAGACATTTTGATAATTATGATACGGGAAAATATACTCTTACATTAATTACATAATTGTCTGACGATAAAATATATATTCCTACAAAGAAAAACATCGTCATTTTTAACTAGATTTGTTACACATCACGTGATCATTTTACAAAATAATTAGCAAGTATTGATTACCAGTTTTGACTCTTATATTTCATACAAAGGAATGATATAGGACGTGACTAATTTTCTTTTATTTTACGACAGAAAAATCACGTTTTGCGTTTTTATCATTCAAATTGGCACCTTCGAACGTCAGTAGTTGGTTCAAATCGGCCGATTTAAAAACAATTCATCTCGTTTAAATGTGATCATTTAATGTAAATGAAACAGCGTCACGGGTCAAGCAATTAATTTTCGAGATTAATCGTTTTGTTTGTTTAAACATTATCAATTAAGATTTAATTGCGGTGTGCTCAGGCCTTGGATTAACCAGACAGACATTTGAACTAATTGCGTGCACGTTGTCTTCGCTTGCAGGTGGACTAACATGTCGTCAGGTATTGAACATCATGGTCATTCTTGGCTTCATGTTCAACTACATGCTCCGAGTCAATCTCACAATTGCGATCGTCGCTATGGTGGTTCCGAACAACAACAGCCAACATGCCGTCAATTATAACGACACAGATTGTAGCAGCGACTACACACAAAACACCAATCATTCCCACAATTTGGACAAATCTGCGAGTAGCAGAGATTTGAACCCTTTTCATGATGTAATTATCAGAAGATCGTACTTCATTATTTAACAAAAGCCTATATTTACAAAAAACTACTTTCGTTTAATTAAAATGAATAAATTCAAAAATAAAAAAATGCTTTCTCTTTGACGTGACTTTAAATTTTAAATATTCAATTTTAATTGTCAACTTTCATTTGTGTTTACTTTAGGAATTTCAATATTAACTTAAATAAAGAGTCATAAAAACATTCTCGTTGTGTAATTTTATCTATATGAGAATAAAAGTGATTACATTTTTCTTAGTGTTGCATGATGCATTAATTACTACAATTTGTTCAACATATTTAAAATTTGTAATTTGAAATATTTCCATTACTTGCGCGCATGTTTGAAGGTGTAAGAAAAATATACAGATTTGATTCTTACCTTGAGCGATTAAGAAGTAACTACAAAAAGTTCAATTGTAAAAATAAATATTCTTATTTGTTTATCACATATGCATTGCATATTTGAAAAAATTGAAATGCAATTAAAGTCGGAAAACATTGCGATATTAATTGTTTTATTATTCAGCAATAAACTCAACGAGAACCATAAGAGTTGTGTTTGAGAAAAAATGCAATAAAAATATTTAAATGAGTTTATCGCAACAAACGTCTACTTAAGTGTAAGAACACTAAATGTGGGTTAAAATCCAATTCAGTTGTTGTAAATTGGAATCGTATTTAATTCGCAAACAAAAGGCTTCCAATACAAATTTTCGAAAGTGTATATTTTATCGACACAGTCTGCTTTTCTAGCTCTTCATTATCAGTCATTACAGATTTCATTATAATAACAGAAAGAAGTCTTCAGAATTAGAATTAATTTTGTAATTGAATTAGAGTATCTTTCGCAAAAATATATTATTATACAGTTAAATGTTTAAAAAATAAATAATTTAGTCTCTTAATTTGCCTAAAATAATCTTAATTGTAAAAAATATTATACGTTTATAAATCAACTTTATTCGTCTTTTTTCCTTTTTTTTTATTGTTTAAGTCAATAATTTAAACAAACTGCTTACTGACTAATTGCATTTCAGAATAAATTATTTCAGTAGACTGCATTTTATTTCACATTTAAAATAGGTACAAAAGTTCGATCAAACTGTTAAATTATACAGGCGCCAGTCATCAGTTATTAGCTTCGTGCAATTATGATCAGGGTCATCAGTGGACGTATTTTAACTTTATAACTTCAAAAAATGCAAATAACTTATTTCACTTAATTGATTGTACGTTCAAAACCTCTTTCACATTTTTAGAGCAGGAAAATTGCTTCAATTATTTCAGTTAAGTTGCTTCTTTGAGGGCAACTTTTTTATTTATCAAACTATTGAAACAGGATATATTCGTAAAGAATGTCCCAACTAAATTAAAATTTAAATTTAACCACAGAAATTGAATGCATACAATCTTTTAATATGCAATTTGCACCAATTTTTTAATATACTACTTTACAGTTAGAAATACTCAATAATATTCTAAACCTTTTAGTTTGCTATTTTTAAATCTTAAATTAAATTTCCTCTTTTGAAAATTGTATTTCTTTTGAATTTACAAATTTAAAAAAATATATTTTTAAAATAGGCTTTTCAAGTCGATGCTTTATTTAAATGAACAATGTTTGCCCATGATCGTACTTCACTTTTCGAAATGTTCATTTTCCAAAATATTTCGCCCCCATTTTTCCAGGAAAAAGTCATCGATGAAAACGCCGTGACGATGAAAGACCAACCCTTTGTTCAGACGAGATACCCCTGGAATGAAGTTCATCAAAATCTGATACTTGGAAGCTTCTTCTGGGGTTACGTGTTCACGGAGTTGCCCGGAGGTCGTCTCGCCGAAGTTATAGGTGCCAAAAAAGTTTTTGGTTACAGCATGCTTGTGTCTAGCTTGCTGACTTTCCTAACACCAGTGGCCGCTTCTGTGAATTATATCGCGGTAGTTATCCTCAGAGCGATATTAGGATTAATGTTGGTAAGTTAAAAATTCCCAGTTTGAACGAAATAAAAAAAGATTTGCAAAAAACGGGAAAAATGTTTAATTCAAATTCACATTCTTCAGGGCGCAACATGGCCAGCCATACAACCTATGACGGCTCACTGGATTCCACCAAACGAGCGCAGTAAATTCGTATCCAACATGATGGGTAAGTGAAATTGTATTATATATATAAGTCAATAGAATAATGACAGCTCTTGGGGTAACGTTTGCCTATTTAAAAAGCAATAAATTATCGACTCCCTTCTGAAAGACTACTTTAATTCAGGAGCCATTCAAAACTTGATTTAATACTCCATAAGAGATTCATTCTATAAATATAAATTTGAATCGCTTCTTCAATTTCAAAAGGTGTAATAGAATTGATTAAAAGTGCGCTTGCTTGAATTCCTGCGATACTCGAATATAATAAAGGTTTTACGTAAAGGCGATCTGAAAGAAGAGTGTGGTATTGAATAAATAATCGACTATCATTTTCAATGAGTCGCGATAATTATTGCTTTTAAGCACTTTCATAAATAAGTCTACTATTAAATTAACATTATGCGACATAAAACTCATCGAATCCTATAATTTGCTTTTTTCCCTTTCATCAGACTTATTAATTCGAATTGATTATCGTTACGATCCTGTCAAGGTGCGAGCGCATTTTTTTCGATGACAAAATATGCTAGATAAATTGTTTCAGAACTTAACTTAAGGTCATCTGTGTAATATTCCCTCCTTGATCCGCTTGTTAGTTTCACCTTGTTCCATTTCCAAATTTAATTTCAAATATTTTCTTTTGCTAAATCAATCGTATGCACTTTTTATTTTCTTCGGAGGTGAAAGACTTCTTGGAATGGTTATCTCGTTACATCTGGGAACCGGAATTCAATTTTATGAATGACATTTAAATGGCCGAGTCGCTGCAGTTTTTCTTTACGAATAAAAATTTTATTCAAATTATATCCACTTATGCGGATCTTTTTGAAAACAAATATGTTGATTGTATTGAAATATTGTTCTTTTGTTGCAACAAAAACCAAAAATAACTTTAAAAACAAAACTCGAAGAAGTGACATTTTTATAATATTTTTTAAAAATCGGTATATTAAATTGTTCAACAGCCGCAATTACTGCCATCTCAAAACTTGTCACAGTTATGTTAATCTTGTACCAATTGGAATAAATAGAAATAGATCATATTTTTTACAGTGGAAGAAAAGTATTCATTTTCTTGTTAATTACAGCGAAACGTGGCCTTGTGACATGAAAAGACTTACGTGAAAGCAATGAATTTACAGGAAAATTAATTTTCAATGTATTCAGTATTTTTTACAATAATTTCAATAAAGCGATCAATTTTTTCTCCAATTGGTTTTTCCTAGTAGAATTCAAAGAAAACATAATTCAACATCGAGTTTTAATGTTTTTATCTATTAATTGGAAATTGGTCATGAAAAATGGTTTCTCATGACTGTATACTTGACCAGTGACACTACCGTGTATTCGAATTACAAGTTGTCAAGCTAAAAACGGAAAAATGTGATTTTTATTGTTCTAGAATAATTTAGTTAGATCATTAAACTTATTATGTTTGTCGCAATAAAATCAAATTGGAATAATCTAAATTACATCGAGTTGACGTTTTATTGTAGCATCCTCGTTAGGAGCGGCCATTACAATGCCAATTAGCGGATATCTTATAGCATCTTTTGGTTGGGAATCGGTTTTTTATGTAACTGGTACAGTAGGATTGGTCTGGTGTATAGCGTGGTTCACGCTTGTGTATGACTCACCTGCTCAACATCCCAGGATATCGGAAGAGGAACGAGTTTTTATTGAGGATAGCATAGGAAACACAATCGCTAAAAAGGTCTTGATAATTCTGTGTCCACTTTAAAATTCCACCTCGCCTTAATTAACGGAAATTCATAACTCAATTTTTTGTTACAGAAGTTGCCAGTACCTTGGAAAAAAATATTCACCTCGGCTCCAGTGTGGGCCATTATTTTAACTCACTTATGTAGCGTTTTCGGCTACTTTACTGTAGTTAATCAATTACCAACTTACATGAAGTACATTTTACATTTTAACATTAAGGAAGTAAGTGACTCGTAATTTCGCCGGAAAAAACACTGCTATTAGAATATGAAATTCAGTTTGACATAATATGTTGTTATTTTCCAGAACGGCCTTCTGTCGTCACTTCCCTATTTAGGTAAATATTTATTTGCCGTAGCGACGTCAATTCTGGCCGATCATTTGCGACGAACGAATAAATTGTCTGTTACTCATATACGAAAATTCTTCACATTGTTCGGTGAGTTTCAAATTAGACTTTCGAATTGTTTTATTTTAACTGAATCAGATGAAACTTTATCTGCTCCACAAAGTCGCGATTCATTTTTTTTTAATGCGAAGAAGATACATCCGTACAAATGGTTCAGTTGTATCATTGCGTACTCTAATTATACCGTACATTTCTCATAGTTATATAGTGAGAATGAATAACAGGTTTCATAATATCTCTTACGATACCTAGTGCCGTAAACGTAGTGATTTCCACAGATTACATTCTACCCAATAGCTGAAACTTATTTCTTATCTGCAATTTTAAAGTACAAATTAAAAAGTGACTGGTTTATTTACACATTAATGACAGACGCTACTAAGCCATTATACCTACGTATTATTGAGGCAAAAAAACAGTTGTGGTATTTTCATCGACATAAGCTGAGCGCAAACAGTTATGGAAGTAATTTTAGAACAAACGTGTCTATTTATAGACATGTGTTTATTTCAATTTGGATGTAAATGAATGTTCAATTTTATTCAGATTTTACAATTAATTGTTTCAATGAAATTATCCCAATTTCATTTCAGCTGTATTGAGTCCAGGACTTCTCATGATCGTGCAGGCCAACTTCGGCTGCGATCGAACAATCTCGGTTTTAATTTTCACCGTTGCTTTGACGATAAACGGAGCTGTATCAGCAGGATATCTTGGAAACGGTTTGGATATAGCGCCAAACTTTTCGGGCACTATATTCGGCATCGCGAATACTTTCAGCTCAATCGGCGGTTACCTTAGCAGCTTTATGGTAGGAACCATAACGTTCAACAACCAACACTATGCCAGCTGGAGCATCATCTTTTGGATTCTTGCAATTATTTACTGCTCCGGAGCCATCGTATTTTTCGTTTTCGGAACTGGAGAGTTGCAGCAATGGAATGACCCTGAAAACAAAAGCCGAGAGCCAGAACCAGTGGTGATTAAGGATGAATCCAACGTACCTTTAAAAGAGAAGATTATCGCAGCCTGACACTTGAAATCAATCCTGTGACGAATAGAATACATAAGACTACATATTTAATCTTTTATAAGATGTATTATTAGATCTTATAGATCTCAAAAGCGAAAATTGCATTAAATTTTGCCCAATTTTTGATCAAATAAATCATCAAATGATGTACATGATCAAAAATATATTTTTACGTAGAATTTGAAATGCTAGATCTAAGGTCGAATTTGTGATTATTTTTTTTAATGATATGTGTTTTAATAACGTAAAGATCTATGTAATTTATAATGTAATGGAAATTTATGAAAACATAATATTTTAAAGAGTCTAATATAAGGCTCCATAACTTGAGTCTAATATGTTGATGTGTCTAACAAGTAACAAAGTGATTCAATACTAGAAGTTGACTTAATTTTGGTTGATGTTATTCAGTAATAATTTAACACTGAAACTCGCTTGAGCAAGCTAAGTTAACAATTAATCAACCTTTGAATAAGCTACTGAATAATTGATTCCATTTTCAAAATCAATAAGAATAATGATTAAATTAACATCAGTTGGAAGTTGACATTCAATGTTAATTTAACTATAATGTACTATCAATTAAATGTTGAAACAATAATTAATACAAATACGAGTCAACTGAAAGTAACATCGACCTATTTTTAATTTAGTTAGATAGTTTAATATTACTTCCAATGTAACATAACATCGATTAAATGTTGAGAAATCAACTTTCAACTTTTCAACAATAAATTTCAACTTTAAGCTACTTAAATCTACTACGATTCAACATTATCTTCGGGTAATGTTGAATAGGATGTTATTGTTGAAGTTGAAACATGCTTTTATGTTGAAAACTTAATCTTACTGTGAGTCAATTTAAGGTTAACATTGATTCAATATTAATGCTACATGCAGAATTAATCCAACAGACATTCCAAGGTTGATTCAATATGTAATCAACGTTTACTCAACGATGTTCATTATAAGTTATTATGTCTTCAAAGAATTTCAAAGTCATAAAGTTTAAAGTATAGATTTAATGCAAAATTTGTTTTTGGATTTAATATAAGATCAAGAATCTTATACACGATCTAACACGAATTTTCAGTGCGGAAATGTTGCAAAAGCAACCAAGTGTAAGGTGACAAATTGATCCTTACAGACTGATCGTTAGAAAAAAAACTGATCTCTTTTACTGACAATTTTGTTCTTTTTATAAGAAATATGCGTCAGCCAATCCGCGAGATCTTTTTATAACTGATTCAACCATAACTGTTACTTGTTACGGGAATTCTCAACGGGGGATTGTTTATGATTTGTACAAATATTTATTAATGTATATTTTAAAATGAATCGTTGATATTAGATAGTAAATTTGAAAATTGCTGAACCTTGTTAAATGTGGAGTTTCAAGAAATTAATCTTTACTGAAATTTGTTATTAAGTAAGGAAATGACGTAAATAATAATTTCAGTATTGTATAATTTTGTGACGTTCAAATGATTGTCTAATTCATTCGTGAATTAATTTTAAATTAATCCATATTGAAAACATTGTAAATGTTATACATTTTATTGTACACAATGTATTAAGGCAACTTTTTTGTATGACCTATTGCCGTTACCCAAAATTTATTTTTCTTAAGTAAATATTATTTTTATACTAAATCATGGATCTTAATTAACTTCATTAATACAATTACAAACAAAATTTCTATTATTCATACAGTATTTTAAAAGGTTATGAAACGTTTTAGTACATTATTAAATATAATGTATTATTTTAAATTATCAGATTCTTAGTTTGTAATGAATTTTATATTACCAAAAAAAAATGAAATGTCAATAAACATTTTTATTAATATAATAAATCGTTTATTTATTCTCCATTTAAATAATTGAATTTGTTCACTTCTTATCCTTGAAAATAAAATTAAAAATCGTATGTTTTTATATTTATGTAACTGTACATTTGGTTTGTGGTTAGTAAAATAAAAATAAATTTTAAGTATTTTA
>JABFQD010005179.1:0-10965 GCA_022817045.1 Psix sp. ZL-2020
TTTGTATACCGGCCCCTAAAATTAGAGTTTTTTTTAATAAAAACAACTAAAAGAACAAGTCAGAATGTTACCTTTTGATAGCGGTTTAACTCCGGTTGGTTGTCTACTGCTAGAGGCAAAGAAGGTTTGTGATAAGGCAAATTATTGAACAAACTATGAAAAAAACCACTTTAATTTGGGATTGCAAGAAATCAAATATGTTTGTATGTCTTAATAAAGATTTTCTTTTTATTTTCAAAAACAAGTTTATTCTTGAGGGGTTATGCTTAAGACTTTTTACGCAACTAAAGTTTCGAAATGTTTCATATCCGAAACATTCAAAATATGGGATTGCCATTTTTTGAATAAAGTTTTTTGCGCCGAGCAATGCTTTATTGAACCATTCGAAATGTAACTTTCTCCGACGGAGAATTTTTTGATGAACCTGACGAAACGTAGTGTTTTACAGATTAAGCCGAAACATAATGTTTTTCAACTGCGCAGCATAAGATAAAGTTTTTCAACCAAATTTTGAAATGTAACCTTTTTCGTGTGACGCGTCGATGTATGCTTTGATTCATATGTTTAATAATGAAGATTTTTAATGAAAATAATGCCAATCAAATTTGAAACAGGTACAGAATATTTTATGTGCAACTATTAAAATCAATTGAATTGTATAGACTTTTTACTATTTACCGACTGATTGTAACATAAATTCATGATTAATGTATTGATTTTTCCTTTATTTTAATTTCTCAGTAGTTCCATAATAAAAATAGGTGCGCTAAATATGATAATTTTCAATGAATAGTCTTACACAGTCATGAACATAATTGTATATTCGATTATATTATTATGTATATTAATATAAACAACTATAACGGCGTCAATAAGACAGATCTGATTTTAACATCTTATTAATTCCATTTTTTTTCAATATTGAGTTGGATCCATGTTTTAGATTCAGAATATTCTGTAAAAATATAAATAACGAAAACTTGAAGCAGACTTAAGATTTAAATGTATATTATAGCAGTTGTTAAAAAATTGTTATAGGTTCAATATGACTTCATTTTGCAATAAAAGGTGAAAATATGAATCCAGTTTTCAACAAAACCTTGTATGCCTCAAATTTTATTTTTATTGTTTAATTATTTTTGCATCATTTTTATCGATTAGGTATCCTTATGATTAAAATTAGACACTTAATTTTTAGTTACAAATCTCAGTATTTTCGAATGATGAAATGAAAGTTCATGTTTCTCTATACATTAAAACTTTGTCTTGGAAAAGTTGAAGGGCTAGGATTAGTTGAAAAAATTTTTTTTGCACCAATTATAACTTCATGCACTGAATTTGCAAGTATTTTAGTTAATTATTTTAGTAGAGCTACAGATCAGCTTTAAACTACTTGCAATGTAACCTAATGACCTTTTCAATATTTTTCGTTAACGAAGGTAAAAAAATTGTATTCATTCAAAAATTGTTTACAATGCTTCTAATTGAAGTTGTTTTTTATGTGAAAACAATCTTTTTTTTAATTTTCAATAGCTTACCCGAATAAAAAAGCGTGATCACTGAATAATATTAAATCGATTTTAATAAATGATCATTATTATGTTGATGATTTTACAATCACAAAATCGAGATTAAATATCGTGGAAAAATACATATTTTTAGATCAAATGGAGATAAACAGAACTATAAAATTTTGTATATGGAACGATCACTTCTTTGATGGTAAATGATCATTTTTAGGTATCGTGGAAGTTTTGTTGTAATTTGACAGATTTATATTCAAATATCAATCATTATTTGGAGGTTGTAACTTTTTTTCTTTCTAAACATTTACAATAATTTTATATAAAGTTTCATACGATCATTTTAAGTTTTATAACGAAATTGTGCATTGGATATTTTTTAATATGTATAAATGATCAACTTCATTGGATTGCTCGAAATACAACATTTTATGCAGATCATGTTTACATATTGAGATATTTCGATTATGATAATTTTTCATTATTGATAAAATTTATTTAGTTATAAATTAATAAAATTCTAGTCGTAGAATAATCGTATGCTACGACCAAAATCTTAGGTCGACTTATAATCAGAAAATAGTACAAAAATTATACCTATTCATTACTGACGCAAATATTAGTGGGGAAACTTATGGCAAAAATACATGTGTGTTATTACTGGCGCACTTGGTGATAGGGGAAGCTTATTGGTAAAAATAGAAGTATGTGATTACTAGCGCAACTGGGTGGGGACGATGATAAATGAGCATAAGGAGTTTGATAATAGAATTTGAGAATTCGAGTTTGATATTGACATTGAGGAATAAATCTGTTTAGTTGTAGCCAAGCTTTTTCCCGCATGAGCATTAATCAATAGTTAAGATACGTACCCTTCGTGGAATGTGGTTTATAAAGTTTCAGTTCTTACATTTGTTATGAGCTGTTTGCTTGAATTAAAAATAAAAAGGGTTTATTTCAAAAGTACGTTGTTTTATTGGACTATTTTAGGATAACAATTTTTTTTTCTATTTTCAATTTTTTTCACGCCCAGCCGTGTTATTTATGGTGGAAGTGATGCAGTGAAAATTTTATTAATACATAATTAAGTAAATAAAAGTTTTAGGTAGTAGAAATTTTAGTGATAATGTTAAATGCATAATTTTAACATATTCGGGCCGGACAGGATGAAACATTAGATATTATAAACTTTTAGCAATTATAAATAAATAAGGTAAAATTAATAGATAATTTCTGTACAGTGCAATAACAGGGATGGTCATAAATTGTCTTATATAAATATTTAAATGAAAGTATTTGTTTTCAATTTTAAATAAACAATTTTTTGTTCTCGATAGAAAAAATCGAGGTAAATAAATAAAATAGTAGTTTCATTCGTTTCAAATATGATAGTTAATCAATTTGTTAACAAATTTTAGTTTTGTTAAAAAAGAAATTTGTATAATTCGTGCCCTGCTAAACTGCCTTTGTAGCCATGTTTTCAGAGCGTAATAAGGCTTATTGGCTTATTGCAGACTAGCAAATCCTGCAGTTTTCAATAAGTGACCACATGGCCTTCTCTTTTTATCGCGTTACTAAAAACAGAAACGCTACGCGTAGCGTGAAGTTGGCGACTATCGCAGCTGCTGCCGCCTGACCGGCAGCCTGCGATCGCGTTCACAGCCTAAAGTGATTTTTGGCTTTAAAAATGTTCAGAGTTTGATAATTTTCATTTAGTATTTTTTAATACGGTTGTTTTTCAACGGCATCTTTTATGCAATTCTAATATTTTGATATAGAATAGTTTTTCATTTTAAAAGTAAGGTCGTGGTTACATCAAATCGTTGTTTAGGTAATTTACAATTTCATTACAGTTATTATATTTTAAGCAGCTATTGAACGAGGGCACTCGTTATACAAAGTAATATGTGTATCTTAAGCAACGTATAAGAGACGGCAAATTCGTATGAAGTTCACTGCACTCGTTTGCAATCTCTCACATTGTGCTCTTGATACACAATGTACTAATTAGACATTATGAGACATACACTATAGACGAAAAGTTTGTGAACACGGTTCCGAACGTAGATTATAATCTATGCTGAAAAAATTATATTGAAAAAGAATTTAAATTGAGGATTTTTATTCTAAATAGTGAAGTCTAGACTTTTTTCATAATCATCTTCCTCTAAATTAATGCGAATTAAATACGTATGTATATTTTAAAAAACAACGTTTCATTATTGTTAAGTTTCAGCGAATCCTTGAGAATTTTGAAGAAGTCAAAAAGATCGGCCAAATTCTAAGAAATCACTTACTTCTTTTTAAAATGCTTTATTGTATATTACATACTAATGTCTTCACAAAAACAGTATCTCAATATTTATTTAAATAAATACACAATACATCATTTTTACTCCGACTGATTTATCGTTTTTACTTAGTGAATTTAACGAAAATTACTTAAAAATGGTTAAATTAATCAAGTTTTTACATGTATTTTGACCTTTTTGTTTATTTCGAAAATGAACAACTTGTATGAAAAATCTTAGTTCATTTAATATAATCAAAAGTTCAAAATATCTTATATAATATAATTTCGGATAACCATGTTGTACATCGTGTTTGATAAAAACAATTTTTTTTATTTTACGATCTTTTTTACAGAATAATGTATAATTTGAGTTTTTAATTTATGAAAGTTACTAAAAATTGCGATTTAACAAAATAACTGTAGTCCAATTAATATTAATGATCGTTCATCACACTTATTTTACTTTTTAGTCTGATTATATCCAAATTATCGATACACGGGGTGTCCCAAAAGTGCCGGAACGGTCGAATATCTTGAAAAATTAACGCCAAAGAAGGAAAACAAAAAACACGTGTCTAATATTTTTCGAAAATCTATTTAATGATACCAAACTCGATCCCTACCTTTATCCCCAGGGGGTTGGGCTAGGGGCAACTTTAAAGTTTCAAATAGGAACTCTCATTTTTTATTGTAGATTCGGATTCTTTGCATCAAAATATGTTTTTCTGAAACGATTTTGCAAATCTTCGATAAAAAATGCTCAAATTTTGAAAATAAAAATTATTTCTAAAAATTGCAGAATCGCAACACAATCTAAATTCATCATTATTGCGAGTAGAAAAATATACGTGTCCAATATATTTTCAAAAGCTTTGAATGCATGTATTAGATTCAATCATATTAAATAACCGTCAACAGAAGACAATTATCAATACAAGTGTTCAATCGGAAGGAGTAGAAGTATATTTTTATTTCACACCAGTGATTTTGATTTGCATAATTTATAGTTTATTTAGATTTCGTTAAATCAATACTGGTCTCTTTTCAATTTTGCCAATAATATGTAGAGATTGAACGAAGTACACAAAGAGTATATAACAATTAGCGTCATTCAGGTTTGCGTCTTGAGCATGTTCAGTCATGATCTTATCACGAAGCTAGTTTTGGATTTCTACTAAACTTTTCTGTTTAGAGCTTCTTTCAGATATTGTGAAGGTTCCCTCAAAAATCGAATAAAATTGGTGCCTTTCACTTATTGTGGAAGGCACCACACTGAAACAAAGATATTTAGGTTGAAATGCTCCATCACGCCGTTCGCTAAAAGGTGTCCACTGCAGATAGCGTATGAGATATTAGTGTATAAAATCCCGTTTAATCAACTGCTTCTAGTATAACGAATCCCATAATACTGTTGGTAGTAATAAAAACGTATATATTTTTCTGCCATGTTTCAAAGAAAGGTCTCAAATAGTTTGTACGATCTATTGTTAAAGAAATTTCTTAACTTAGATTCCCTTCGAATGGCTAAACAATAGTGTAAAATCAAATTTCAAATTAAATATGAATAAAATCAAAGATTTTTATTTGTTTGTCGGAGTCCTTGTCGCCTTGTTCTACATATTTCCTTTTGATTCTACGCAATGTAAAAAATCAGTTGTTTTTTAACATAACTTATATTATATATAATATTACTTATATTATATATTATATTAATTTTTTGATAAAAAGATCATTAAATGGTTTTGATTTTTAATGAAGTTAAAAAAGTTTTAATTTCGTTATGGCCAGTATATGACACGCATTCAATTTCAAGTAACTATTGTGATCAAGAAAACATTTCAATTATAGCATTGACGTTTATATTTTTGCAGAATATTCGATCCTGCCAAGGATCTGACATCTATGGCCATAGATGAAACCTGAGCCCGTTTATTTATTCATTAATCAATTTAATTACATGAACAGCCCGTCAGTTGATTAACAACTGATTAATAACAGCTTAAAATAAACTTTTCATAATACGCTGATGATATATTTACATAGTTTTATGACAATGTTATTGATTTGCAAAATCATTTGTATATTGATACTTTAATTAAGTTTGTTTTGATTCTTTTATTTCAATAGTTTAATATAATTAGACAAAAAGTTTGAACATTTAAATATATTGAATTATATTTATCATTAGAAATATCACTAATTATCAACAATAGTAATAATTTCTGCTTTTACAAATAATCAAAAGGAATCACTTTATATTTCAAATGATACAATTTTTTAAAAGAAATTGTAAAACAATATAAACAAACTGTCTAAAATGTAATTTCAATAACCAATTTTTTCTGCTGTGAAGAAAAAAAATTGACGTTCGAAGGTCTTTCATTAAAAACAAATATAGACAGTGAGTGTAGGCAATAGTAGTGCCACGCGTAGCCAAGACTGGTTACATTAATATTGGTTCACCGCGCGAATTCATCCAAATTTTAAAGTAGGAGTTTGAAAATATACGCAATTAAGTTGTCGTTGTATTGCAAACAAAATGTCAAAGGAACTTATTGTGTCGGATCGAAAGTGTTGATTTGACTCATGCGATTTTTCTAAAAAAAAAAGATTTATTCATCAGTACTTTTTCTAAAAAAGATGGAAAAAATAATAGATATTGAAGTGGATTGTAATTCTTAGTAAATTGTAAGAAAAATTTATAAATAAAATTAATGAATAACTTCCTTAATAATTATTAATTAATAAATGTGAAATGAAGAAATTTCTTTTGCAATACTGCTAGAAATACTATTTGTGGATGCTATAAAGAGTTCATAAAACAATGTTACATTTTTCAAAAATTATTGTTATTACCAATATTTAAATAGTTACATAGATAACCAGTCAAATAATGTTATATTTATATAATGTTATAATGTTATCAATCTCTGTGATGAAACTATAGAAGTAAGAAAACCAGAGGTTTCCTTCGTACAATTGGTTGTCAAACCGATTTTGAAGAACATGATTTTGAAGAAACATGATTTTAACATGATGTTTTGTTCTATTCATGATAACGATGCTTCTGTGCAGACACAATTGACATTAGATAACTTCTAAGACCTCAGCAAGTAAAGAAACCAGCAGCAATCAGTTTGCTGTCAGACAAATTTCTATGACATGCATAAAGGGTGTTTAGGTTTGAAAAATATTTCTACAGATGAAATGATACAACAAGAGTGTGGTGATTTGCTTGAAGTTTTTAACGATCCTTTGAAATTTAATCATACTCGGTCAAGATGGTCAGCCATTATGTTTCGGTCAGCTCAAGAAAGTGTCGGGTATTTTCAGCGCAAAAGATGTGCGTCGCACATTTTCAATCTATTGTAAAAGAGAATCGAGTATTTTTATAGCTCCGAAGATGTTGTCCGCACACTTTTGGAGGTGCGGCGACTTCATCACGTAATTTATTACGCGAGAAAACTTAAAATATATGAGTATATTGCGCGTACGTGTTTTTTAGTTTCGACCGGCCAAATCATGCTGTCGTGGAACAAAAGGGTCTCGAGAAAAGTTTTAAATTGAAGAGATATAAAATCGGTATATCTAAAAAATTGAACTCGTCTCGGGAGCCTGCGTTCCAGATGTCGTAGTTTAAGGCACGTTCCGGCCGAGCGCCGATTTGCGACATTCGCTGGCCATAAACCGGCGGGGCCGGTCCTTAACCGCCGTGGCCCGTCATAAACCAGCGATTCGGCGTGCGCTCGATACCCGCACCTCACAATTCATGCCTTTTTGAGGCCTGCCCAGATTTTCGATATCTGAAGAACCTCCTTGTTTTTCTAAAGTCATGGAGAAGGGAAAAATTAGTCTCTCCTCTTCAATTTTAGGTTGTAAATTGACGGAATGACAGCGGTCACTTCCGTACGAAACATCCGAGATTTCCGAACGAATTCATGTCCAATATTGTACTCGTGCGTTCTAATTTTGCGTTTTTCTAATTTTTTTGTTTAATTTTATTCAGTTGAATAAATGATTTAGTGAAATCAGACTTAAATGTAGTTATTTGTTTTGGTATTTTGACAGATACCGAACACGTTGTTTTGCTCGGCTCGAGTCTAATGTATTTTTTTTTTTTTGTTGGTTATGGTTGTGGAAAGATTTTACAGACTTTTCTCATACCAATTGCTAGATTTGATGGTATGACAAATTAAAACTTCCACTTGACTTAATGGTGAGGGATATTTTTTTGAAAAGATCATGAACCCAACGTAGTAACAAAATCTGGATATTCCAGAACAAAACTCCTGCAACTGATCTCCCACTCAGGAGCAGACACCGAGCTAAAGAAAGAGCAGCTCTCAAACCGGTGAACTGACAAAGACAGACTCACCAAGTCGCACTACGTTCGCAAACCACACCTTCATTTACGAAAGCGCCACCTATATATCTTCCAATTGCCAGAAAAAGCCAGAGAAACAACATCCCTTGCCGAATCCGGACACGTATTAAAAATATCAACCCACAATTTACCAGATTGTTCATAATAAAGACCGCACTCGAAGAACAGATGATTTAAGTCCTGGTTAGGCCACTCACATTCACAACTTCTGTCATCTTTTATGTTCTTGTTTGTTAAATGTCACGCACAACATGTGTGACTAGTTTTCAGTCTTGAGATAAAACAAATTATATCTCTATTTTTATTAGATGAATTGAACCAGGGTGTGTTTAAAATTTGTTTTTTATTATTAAAATACATTACTCCTTTAATTTTACTTTCTTCCTCAATATATTTTATCGACTCTTTCTTTAAATTCTCTCTCAGTTTACTCACGACATTATAATAGTACACTTTACTAATATTGATCTTTTCCAGATCCAACGATTCAGCAGCTAGCTCATCAACCTTTTCATTACCTGTGATGCCACAGTGACTAGGAACTCACATAAATTCAATGCTAAGGCCACTCCTCACAGCCATTGGATATAGCAATTTTATGCTGTATATACAATTATCTAAGTTATCTTTTTTGTCGTCACTTGCCAAAGCAATCAGGACACTTTGGGAATCAGAAACTATAAGAGACTTTAATATTTTCCCATCTAAAATCAAATTTATAGCTCTATAATAATAATATTGAGTACATCGGATTAATTTTCATTCTCAATGTGAAATTTTCTTTCGGACATAAAACCGCGAACCCAACCCTATTCGTTATTGGGTCTTTCGAACCATCTGTGTAGATTAAAGTATATTCCGGAACGCTATTGCATACATATTTATTAAAGTTGTTGTTAATCATTTTATTTTTTTTCCCCTTAGTAATCCATTTATCTTTTGCTTCTGCAATTTTATATCCCTCTGTACAATTAATGTGTTCCCTCATATCGGCAAATCTATTTTCGTACTTGTAATTAAAAATTCCTGGTCTACTAAACGTAATTAGCTCTTCTATCAGTTAGCTAATTTCAATCCTAGTCTCCACTAAGTTTGATTTGATATTACATCTACCATAATAGCTAACATTATCACAGAGATATGTTATCGCGTTTTTTAGGGGACTCTCATTAAACGAAAATACTTTTAGAATGTATTTTTGCGAGAGATACTTTCTTCTAATGCATAAAGGAGGTTCCCCAGCCATATCCAGAAGTATGTAAGTTGGTGTAGTTTTCATTAATCCCATTGCAGTTCGAAGAGCTGCAAATTGAATTACATCTAACTTTTTCAGATTCGCCTTACTGGTTACGCTAAAAATTTGTGATCCCCAATCTAATCTGGATCTGACTAGGCCCTTATAAATATTAAGTAACATTTGAGGATGACCACCCCACTTTATACCAGCCACAGCCTTAATTACGTCTATCAGTCTTTTCGTAGTCTTACAAGTTTGATTTATGTGTAGATCCCAAGATCCCAAGACAAATTGTATTTTAAGATAAACCCCAAATATCTGATAAAATCTACCAATTGAATTTCTTCCCCATATAATTTAATCTTATTGTCTAAGTTCTCATACTCTATTCTCTTATCCCATCTAGAAAATATAATTAATTTTGTTTTAGGAACAGATATTCGCAAACATAGCCTATCCAGAAAGCTTTCCACCTCATTAAGAGCTAGATTTAACAAGTCGCTCACTTGACTTAAATTATCGCCTTCAGCATATAATACAATATCATCGGCGTATTGCAAAAACTTTACTCCTTCAGGAAGGCATTTTTTAAGGGATGCTACATACACATTAAAGGATATTGGACTAAGTACTGACCCTTGCGGAACCCCTTTTACTGTTAATCTCGAACCTAAAGATTCACCCTCATTATACGCGCTAACTTTTCTCACTTTAATTAAATTATATAATACTTTATTTATTTTACACGGTAATCCACGGAGCCAAAATTTTCTATAAAGCAAAAAAGGGTCCACATTATCGTATACCCCTTGAATATCTATATATAAAGCACCTATTATTTTTTTATTTACCAAATTATTTTGAATATTTGTAACGAAAGTAGCAACTGTATCAAGACAACTTCTTGTCTTGCGGAAGCCACTTTGTTCAGCAGGAATTCTATCGCTTGTTTCTGTCCAATATTCTATTTTCCTCTGAATTATTTTTTCAAACAATTTCATCAAGTAATTTGCCAGTGAAATCGGTCGAACTTCATTTTTGTTCTGTTTGGGAATGAAAATAACGAAAACTTCTGTCCACGAGTTCGGAATCGTCCCAGACTTTAAAGTGATTTGGAAATAATCGAGTATTTTTTCATGAACGGATTTGGGAAGTTTTTGAATAACTGTAAAATTTAACAAATCTGGACCCGGTGCAGATTTACTTTTAAATGAGTTGAGTGCAGATCTGTATTCTTCCATGCTCAACGGTAGATCAAAAATATCGACATTTTTGGATTTATTTGGTTGATTTATTTTTAAAAAACGCGATCTATCTACAATTTCGATATTCTGCGGCGCGATTTTATCAAAAGCTCTCATTGAATTGTCTCTATCTACTCGATTAGAAAGAATAGGAATGTCCGATTGCATTTTTTTATTTTTAATTGTATTTATCTTATTCCACACTATTGCAGGATTCGAGTTAATGTTAAGTGTACCACAAAAACTTTTGAAACTTTCTTTCCAAATTTTTTCGACTTTCTTTT
>JABFQD010005180.1:0-10964 GCA_022817045.1 Psix sp. ZL-2020
CTGATATACATACATGCTATTTATTTGGGATGCGGGTTTATGGTTGATGAAAACCGCAAGAAAAATAACTAGGTTTCACATTTTCACTCTTATATACGATCATTTCAAAGAACCACTCGAATAATTATTATTATTCGTGGTTAAAGTAATATCATATTTGTAAGTTTTGAGAAAATTTTACAAAACTCTAAACCTCAATATCAATCATTCTTTGATTAAAATACCGAATATATAACTCAGGTATTACATTTCAGCAGACAAAGTCTAATTTCTTTAATATCATAATTTAAAAACCATTAAAAACAAATAATTGTCATTTTTAAACAGAACGCATTAATACATTCACGGAAATCCGACCGTTGATTTTATCAAAAAATTAAGTCGTTAATTTGAAAATAGAACAAAGTGCTTAATTACAATCTTTATCAACACATCTACTTAAAATCAAATCATAATTGTGACAATTCAATTGGTGAATGACTTTTTTGTTTCTCCAACTATCAATGTCATTTGAAAACAATGAGACGGAATTTTTTAAAATATATCATTTGTAGATTCTCGAAATTGCAATCCATCCGAATAACCATATAACGACGGAATTACAGTTATTGTAATACACTTGTAAACACCGATAAAACTTGTCTTTTGTTAAACAACTGCATAATCCTCAATACTTCTCTTGCGGTTTCCATTAATGTCTCTCAGCTTGACAACGTTTAACTCATTAGATAACATTTCAGAGCCCAATCTATTAATAGATTTGTTTACTGTAAACAATTTCATCACCCATATTGTTGTACATCGTCGATGGCATTGTAAAATTCTCCAATCAAACAGTCGTCCGTTTAATTGAACTCGATAGCAGTTATTGGAGTGCAGGCAGTAATATATAAATCTTATCTCCCACCGTTATAATTTAGCACGCGAAAAAACATTAAACTGCTGTTTCTCTTTGTTACAGTTGAACTTGTACTATTTGCGAAGCCATCACTCTAGAACTAATTGTACTGTGGAAAAACAACTTTAGCAAACGTGATTAGTTTTATTTCGAGCATCCCATTAGCGATGTTTTTTTCCAAAAGCCTCCTTCAAACTGAAATTCAGTTCAATTCAAGTTGCAATTGTTAATTTAGGATCTAAATAAAAAGTTAAACAGAATTGCGAAATCAAATAGAAAATAAAATAATGCAAAGAAGCATGTCCAATAAGACAATGTATATATAATTAGTAATATAATACATTAATTAATGTCAGTATTTATATTATACTCAGAAAGTATAATTAACATATAAAAGAAGAATCAAGGGGCGCGAAAGCGCCCCGACGAGCTACGGTAAGGTTAGATAGATGTAGATGCACAACACTATTTTCTGGATTATCTCTCAAAAATGTCCAATTCAAAATGTATAAATTCAAATTTACATTTCATTGATACAATTTTCTTTCGCCAACCTTACAGATCCCTTTATTTATCTGAATGAATCTTTAGAACGTAAAATTGTTCTTACATTTTACTTAGTTTGACAATTTGATGTTTATTTTCAGTCATACTGTCAAAAATTATGAACCGCTATTTGTATTATATTCCGTTTTTTTTCAGGAATCACAATAAAAACGAAAATTGCGATGTCCTTTTCTTCTAAAAATGACTTCTTAGCTAATCGTCGAAACCGTGAAAGTACATCCGCTTAGTACTTTCACGTCTGATTCGCGAAAACAGCTGTTCTTGGTGGCGTGATTCATATGATCAAATTGCTCAATACATTCGGCTCACGTGTTTGATTTCTGCGTCTTAGCGCTCGTGAATTGGTAGCGAGAATGTTTGGAATTCGGTAATGACGGATTTTAATTGAGCCGAACGGCTGCCATGTTATCAAGCCGATAATGCGATGTCAAAAATGCATAAGCCTTATGTTACTTTATGACAAATGTCAAGGTTCCCTTTATCAATGCGAGCTTGTGTTTTTTTCGTTGCTGCAAACTTGTCTTAAATCATAAGTAATTGCAGGTAAAACAGCTGTGAACTGATTTCAAGATTACCAATCTCGAAGTGGTGGAAAGATCTGGCATGCGGTGACGTCAGAGCTTGACGTGTGATAAAATTCAAATATCGAGTTCTCGGGCTGTAATGCAGAATGAAATAATAATGTTACGTATCTTCATTGATGTTGTAATCTGAACTTTGTTAGTAATGTGTCGAGAATAAACGTAGAGTGTGTTTTATAATAATTGCGCTATTATAATTTAGCATTTTTTCTTCATTTGTCATAGCAGACTCTGTTTGGACGTTTGCCTTGGAAAAAATTATTATTATCGATATGATGGTTTCACAAGAAGTACAAGGATAATGTCAACGTATCATTAAGTATATATAAATTATCGTTCGCTGTTTGGAGATTGAGACCTTATTATTTTTTGTTTACGCCTTACTTTTAGATACGGAGGTCAAGAAAGGGGTCTAAGGACAAGTTCTGGTTTCTAAGTTTCCACTTAGATATTGCAACTTCGTGATTTGTTTTCCAGCATTCCAGATTTGAATGCAATGTTTTTCATTGAAAAAACCATGTTTTAAATCAATTTCTTTGCTTTGACTGTATTTGAGTTTTCTATAATAAACAGTAGATGGTGACTCAGGAGATAATAAAACCTACAATAGCGATCTAAAACACATGTTACCAGACAGCGAAAATAAACTTCGCATATTGCTATTCAATAGCTTCGGTAATTCAATAGTTGACAAATGTAAAAGTGCGTGCTCGCTTTGAAATTCGAGTGACTCCTGCAACATGATTTGTAACTAAATAAATTTGTAAATTATCTCATAAGTTGTGTTCCTATCCTAGTTTATTATTATTATCAGAGATAATAATAATAACGTTAATATTATGTTTCAATTAGTCAACAACTTTGTAATAGCATTAATTAAATGAACATTTGGATGTGTTTCTTATTCGAGTAATAAACAAAATTTAATGTTTGAGTAAACCATAGAGAAAAACCATTCCTTGTTTATAAAAACTGAAATTAGTTGCAAGTCGATGTTTTTTGATTGATTTATTTGCATTGAATTTAGATATCAAATTATAATGCTGAAATTGAATAATCGCAATTTCGATTTTGCTCTGCTTGTTTTGTTTTATTTTTATTCAAATTCGAATTATTTTTCTCTTTAAACTTCCAACTGTATTGAATTTAAATATACAATAATCGTAAATTCATTTGACAAACATTTTACGATTCGGCGCTACATGATTTCAGAGTATGACATTGCGAGTAATTTTTAATAAATTTAGAACAGTTGGTTCTTCATCATCGTCAACTAAATGAAACGTTTAGCTCGGTATTTCGGTCTGAAACATTTGAAGCATGATTTTATGAGACAATTTTGTGCCATAATTTTAATTACAAATATCGTCGCGATGAAATGCACAACAAAAGCTGCAGCATAAATTAGAAGGCACAGCGATTTGTTGCTATCGTACAACTCTGCTTTGATAACAATCCCAGCTGATAATTGAACTGTTCCAAGATTGAAATAGTCACCTAAAAATAAGCGTCTAACGGTAATTAGAGTCCTTGAACACTTATTTTCATCTTATTTCAATATTCAATTGCTGAAGTAACAAGCAACATCGCGAAAACTGTTTTGCCAATTATCAGAATCCGTTTGTTCCTTTACAATCAAAGTCAATTATCGGCGGAAAAATGAGTA
Organism: Psix sp. ZL-2020; assembly: GCA_022817045.1. Classification (NCBI taxonomy): domain Eukaryota; kingdom Metazoa; phylum Arthropoda; class Insecta; order Hymenoptera; family Scelionidae; genus Psix; species Psix sp. ZL-2020. Next base: position 3,713 of record JABFQD010005180.1, read on the forward strand.
GGAAAATTATAATTTATCTTTGCTTTTCAACTCTACGTGCAATAAGATTGTCATTAATATCACTCTCCGACTTTTTATATTGTCCAAGTTTATTGCTTTTTCATCGCGTTAACGAGCGGAGTTGCACAGTTTGTTGGATCTCTCTATTACAAAACGCACATTTGCCAACCCTTTGAATCCTGAGAACTTTTTGCAACAAAGCAATACGCGCATTAAAAATAAATATTTCAACCAAGAGAAGCTTAATCCACCAGTGATCCAAAAGTAAGGTTAAAACGTCGGGTATATTTGATAAATTCGCAATCTCGTTGCGTCCGAAATCTCAACAGGTTTCGAAACAAGTTACGTTGCATGTAACTGTACTCTTCTATATAATTATAGAAATTCGAGTTTAGTGTCGTGCAGCTTATTGTTTCTTTGCTTTTCATTTCGTTTCGAACTTCAGAATTCAACTCGCTTAACCTTGGCTGTCGCGACCCTTTCTTGCAACGAGCGTTACTTTATTAGCACCCAATATCATCACTGTACAACAATGGTGTGAAGACGAGATTGTCCAGTTGCCTGATCATCCGTTCGACGTAACACGCATCGGTTACACGCACTGTCATTAGTCCAAATTGGGGTTAGGTTCGATATCGACGTGTTTGTCTCTCGTTATTCCTCTGAATGTCAAGCTGCGAGAACCGTAGTGGGGGCTGGGTGGGGGACAGGGTGGGAAGGACGCACCTAGCCACGAAGAGTGCGAGTGCGTGCAAGGCCCACATGCCGCACCAGATGATCATGAAGAAGATCGCGAGGCCGTAGAGGGTGTACGCGTAGGTCGCGCTCTTGAAGGGAAAGCCCGCGGTCATCGTCGTCGGCGGCGGCGTCGTTTTCGTTTGCGCGAAACGAAGCGGCCGAAGAGACTGGGCCGCCGGTCCCCGGGACCGGCGGACGCGGGGCACGCGGCGGTCACGAGGCCGCGCGCGCGGGCTCTCCGCAGCGGATCCATGCGTTGCCGCCGGCACCAATGGCCGCCAATCGCATCGTTCGCGCCAAATCACTCAGCTCGCGCACTCAACCTTCGGCGGCGTCCTGCCGTTGCTGCTGCTCTTGGTCCTGCGCGCCTGAATCGCGAAGCCGCATCACGCGCACTACTCAACGACGCCGCATCGATGACCAAACTGATCTCTCGCTCCCGCTATCAGCCACATTTCCCGCACTCGACCCCCACTCCGTGCGCGCGCGCGCGTCCACTTACCTTCACCTGCCGTCGCCGTCGTTCCGCGCCCCGCGTCCGACCGCAGCGCCGCGATTGGCCGACGCTGTACTTCGTTACGAACTGGAGATACACGGCTTCTGGGAAATATGATAACCGACGCGGTGCTTTATTCGCCGCTTAGTGAACAGCCGCCGACTTTTAACTCGATTTTTCTAACTCGAACGCGGCTTTTTCCAATGGGATTTTACAGACTTTGCAAACAAATCTTGTTGCATTGTTTGTGGATGGAAACACAGGTTTTGTTTGTAGAAACTGTGATTTCGCTGGCGGAGAAATGTGCTTATGTAAATTAGTGTTCGGGATCGTTTTTTAAATATTGTGTTTGTAAAATAAAGAGATTTATGAAAGTTAATTTTTCGCTCTTATCAGTGAAGCAATACTTCAAATTTCAGTGTAACTTTGAGAAACATTTGATAAAAATAAATAATTTCACACCGGAAATATCTATTTTCATTTTCTCATACTGCCACTTGGACATTTTATTTTTGTCAAATATGAATTATGTAATTTATTTTCAACAGATTACTAATCGCTTCTCAATTCGGCTAATGACTTTTTTTATAAGTGTAAATATTCTTGACACAAAAATGTTTCGATGTATTGGTTTATTCAGTAATATCTCTAGCCATTTAAATCATTTTCTTTATATGCTTTCCCGATTATTGCGTTTTTTAAAATCGTTTTTAAGCATGAATCATTAAATCGGCGAGAATTTTAAATTCCGTATCTTTTACTGAAGATATTTACTTTTGTATACTAATAACTAACGAACTGGAAAACAAGCTTACTCATATTCGAGCGAACTCAACAAGTATATATCATTAATTACAAGACAATAGTACATTACTTAAAAGTAAACTTCCTCGCAACTTGAGTGCGGTATTTTATCTGTCGTAAAAAGTGAACATGTCTGCGCTTTCGGAGCAGACAACCAACATCTTTTATTTTTGAGGTGAATAAACTTATAAAATCGAGTTGCAATGTAATATATATAAGAAGAAGTATGAGAGCTGCAAGTAAAATGTACGCAAAACCAAATCCATTTTCGCGTGTATTTTAAACCTTAAAAGAAACTTTGATGCAATTTTCGAAGAATGAAAATAAAGGGGAAAAAATAAAGTGTATAAATAAAGACAATAAATGCCTTTTGAAAATTCTATATTAAAATCAATATAAAAAATGTATGTAAAAATTCCATATAAAAAATGTGTATCATTTATTTAGAAAAATATTTGTATTTGGGAATGAAATAAAGACAAAATGTTCCACCAACACAATATATTTTCTCTTATTTCTCAATAAAATGCTCGCATTTTTACATATACAAAGATATCGCTCAAAAAATCTCTCAAGAGACAATCGAACATAATATACGTCAAATAATATTCTATCTGAATAATCGAAAAATTCTCGCAATACTTTCTCGTGAGAGAGTTAAAAGGAAAGCAAAAAAGTAAAATGGATAGAAAAAGAGCGCGAGTTAGCACCGGTTCAAGAGTCACGAGGAAAAATCAGTTCGACCTTCTGACGCGACTTTTCAGAAAGGGCAAGTACTTCGATTCGAGGCGCGTCAAAAAGACGAGAACTTGATATAAAATAAATACAAATAAAAACTGGGGTAAAAACATTTACAAAATGAGATTCTCAAATGAAAACAGGGGAATGTTGATAAAAGGGGAGAGGGGAGGGTGAGGAAAGGAAATTTGTATGTTTTTAGAATCCAGCTTTGAGATTTTCAGCCCTCCAAATCGCAGGCGATTAAGTTATAAGAATAAACACTCTCAATTTTGAACTGCAACGTCGACCAATGCTATCTGTTAATCGACTTGATATGCAGTCTAGTAGTCGGCTTTTGCTCTTCGATCATCGCGATCATGCGCTGACGAATCTTTTTATTCTGACACACGCACGATATCAGTCCGATCATATGTTTTGATGAATATTCCTGAAACAGCAATAATCATAATTACTCTTGCAAAAATGAACTCATGTTAATTTTTTCGTGCTGAATGTGAAATTTTTTCGTGCTGGGATTAGATATGGTAATCTTCAAAGTTTCAAGAATTATTGATATAAAAAAGACGATTTATATATTGCATAAGAAAGAATCTTAAAATACTTTAACCGAGAAAATAGAATGTGAGAAAGTTAAGGAAAAAGTAAAAATTAAGAACAGTGGAACAAGCGACGAAAATAAACGGTAAAATGGAACAGCGGAGCAGAAAGCAGGATTATAAAGCTGAGAATAAAAAGAAATAAATAATATAATAGTAAATAAATTGTAATCAAATTAGAAAGATCAGCACGATTTTGTTGTCTTTACTAACTTTTTTCTCCAGAATCCAATTTTCCAAAATATTTTCAGGTAGGTAGTAAGCTTTAACGTAAGCTTCGATATATTCTTTGTGAGGCATGGGTCTCAGTGACGTCACGTTCTCAAACTCGGAGGCCAGCTGAGTGTAATCAAGCTGCATCAAAGCTCGGCCACCATTGGAACATTTTTTCGCTCCGGAAAATCTGACGGAAGAAACCAGTTTCTTATCAGCGTTGTGATATTATGCTGGACTATCCAATTATTATGAATCACACTGCACCGATGATGTCACATTGTAATAATTATTTATTGCTTATTTTATAGATAATTACAAAAACTGAATTGTTTTATTACCTCAAAATAAATTCACTATGATTACAAGATTTTCGCACAAAATGTAATGTTTTTTAATATCTAAGAAAGATAAAAATTATACTGCTAAATGAATAGTATAAAAAATTACCCGTCCACTAAAGTTCTCGCTATCAAAAACGCAACATTCTCCCAAATCGAAGTGTAGGCTTCTTTGGGTAAAGGCACATGGTTTCCTATTTCATTTAATTTCGACTTCAGCACTTTAATCCTCTAAAATGAAAAATAACTTTTTAAACTTTTTAAACTTTAAACATTTTTCAAAATGACATTATGACATTTTAAAAATGATCGACTTATATTTTCGATCGATAATTTATCAATTCCTATTATTCTCGCATTAATGTACAATGACTGCATCGAACCTGTGTGGTCTTTGATAATAACTCTTACCTGAAGTAAAACATCAACATATTCACTATGCTGTGACATGACGTCGCGGACTTCCCAATTAACTTTGTTAATCAGTTGCAAAATACATTTCACGTCGATCGCCTGCGACGCCACCGACATATAAACGGGCCGTCGCAAATCCACAGCCGAAGCAATTGTTTGCATATAAAACTGCTGCAAACATAAAGCAAACAACGATATTTCACCTTCAATTATTTTCAAGCTCATTAACTTTGAAAAATTCAAATGCATGTAAATTATTTGAATACATTTTCGCTTGATAATTTCAAATAAACTTAATTAAATACATTATTGTTATTTTTATCTTATCCGCGCGATAAATTTGTATGCATATTACATGCTACTAACTGCGTTGCTATTTCTCACCTGTAAATAATTTCGCGGACTATTTGAAGTCAAATACTCGAAATAGCCTTTAAAGTTTTCGTACTGTTGGCCCAAAAATACGAGAGATTCCACGGCCGCAGCACGCTCTGTCAAACCAAACAAACTATTCGGGTCCGTGAGATTCACGATCGAAGACAGATGTGGCTGCTTTACTTTGTACTTGTTCCCAGACTGATCTTCCTCGTTTTCATTGATTATTAAGTTATCTTTGATACGAGTCAAAGCCAAATTTAGTTTTTGACTGTACAGATATTCGTTTAGCGACGTCGTCTAAAAATAAACCAAATACGATTACAACTAACAAAATAAGTCAAATTCGATCCTCGATTTAACTATTTTTTATCGGTCTATTAAATTAGAAAATTGTAAAATTAATTTTCAAGTCGTTTATTTATTGTTTCAAATTACTATTTAAACATTTTGTAGTAAATTATTTCCTTCTTTTCTTACCAAATCCGACGTGAAAAATACGTGAACGGCATAGAAGTAGAGTTCGAAAAATTGTATCATGCTCTGGATGACTGTCATGGCGATCGATTTCAGCAGTCTTATCATTTGCAAGTACTTGCCGCAGACCCTCAAAACGCTCAGCGTAGTATTCGTCACGATGGGGCCGTTATATCTAACTTTGTGCTTCTTTTTGTTAGCGATCACTTTCGCAATCTCAACTTCATCTATGCAGTCTCTTTTCAACTCGTCGGGAACATCGTCATCTGAGTCTTCCGAAAAGCAATCTATTTCGTCCTGCAATAAAAAAACTTTGATTATAAATAAGAAGAAAACTTATGAATATTTTTCATCAAATGTATTTGTGCGTTCGAATTTTTGATTAAAAACTGATTTCAAATTACATCGACATTCAAAATGTCTTCGTCCGCAGTTTCATCCAGTCCAATATCGAACGGCGAGGTTCCCTCGTTGAGGCATTTCTGAAGCCAGACGCTGTTGTTGCTCACGGTGGAATTGTCGTTCTCGGAGGTGGTGTCCAGGTTGCTCCAGTTCCTCGAGTTGTTGAGAATTGGTTTGAGGCTCTTGAATTCCTGCAGCTGGGTGACGGTAAAAGGTGCCTTCACTGGACACATCTCCCAGCCATCGTGCTCGAGGAAGATGCGCAGTTCGTCGAGACGTAGCGCGTGATAGTGCGAGAAGTACGAGAGACACTGCGCGCGGATACAGTCTTGCAGATTTTCGCTTTTGCTCGAGTACAGTTTCTCTCCGATTTCGATTAATCTGCAAAGAGAAATTGGCTAATGTTAAAAAAAAATGTATTTTTTAAATGTAATATTTAAGATATGCAAAATGTAAAGCAATAAAATGTACAGGAATTTGAACATTCACATTTTTAGAATATTTTGAACTTTGTCTCATCATGAATCGAATCAAGATTCGATTATTGATAACTGTTGCATCATTATTGATTCTTAGACAAATGTTAATTGTAAATCAAGTTGAATTTTGGATTAATGATATAATAATTTTTAAGTATAATTTCCAATGATCTATAATGATCTATTCCTGAAACAGTGTAATTAACTCTATTATGAAGGTTCATAAGTGATTTAAATTACATATCAGTAATCTTACATTTTTAATGTTAATACTGAGCAATAGATTAATTGATTTTTGATATTAATCGATGGTTTAAAATTACTGCTGCTTATCGATATACACCAGGTTAGCGTATTAAGATCACTAAATTATTTTATATTTCTTTTTTATTTTAGTTTTATAATTAGCTAATTTAGGTAATTGTTAGATCAGGATATTTAGTTTGAAGAGATAAAAAATTATAAAATTAAATGAAATTTATAATAATAGAAAAAAACGTTGTAAATATCTTTGGATCTGTAAATAATATAAAATCTTTGATAATTATTATTTAACTACGGGCGATTAAAAAATTATATCAAGTCCAACAAAAACAATGGAATAATGTAAACGTTCGAAATTTTCCAAAGCGATCTGAATCGTTTAATAATTTGCCATATATATTTATTTAACAATTTTAATCGTTCAAATATATGGACCAAGAATTGTTTATTTTACTATTTCGTTTGATTTTAAATTTAAAAAATGTGTAAATGAAAATATTTTAACAGTATACGATTTTAGTTTTCATTGAAAATATAGCACATAAGGGGTCAGTATTTAATTTGAATATTTTTATAAAATGTCAAGTATCATTCATTGATAATATTTCACAAAGAAATATACTAATCAAAAACTTTATGTATGAATAAATGCAATATAAATTAGAATTAAACTTATACAGGAAATTAAGGCAAAGCGCCTGGAGGGCACATCTCAATCAGCTTTATAAATATTCATCTACTGACACCAAACTCGAACATCCCCACCCCTTCTCTATATTTTCCTACTTTTATCCCCTGACAATGAGATTGAGGATAATTATAAAACTTTATATAAAAACCCCATTTTTATCGTAAAGTCTAATTTTGCTTCTTTAGAAAAAAAAAAAAAAAAAAAAAAAAATTCAATCTGTC
>JABFQD010005181.1:0-10964 GCA_022817045.1 Psix sp. ZL-2020
GTATAATGGTTGGTCAAATCAAACATTGAAGATCAAAATATAAAATAATTGTTAATTCGTTTAATGCTTTAAACATTTACTAATAACATTCCTTACGCAATTTAAAATTTGAATTATTTAATCTCGGATATTAATTTATCAAAGTTATCAATAATCGTTAAATCAAATTCACTTCAATAATTAAAGACATATAAAATCGATTTTAAAATTGTTTTTATTGAAAAGACAACGCATTGATTGGAAGTGTATCATTTTACCTATTTTATTTTTGAATACACAATATTTTTTATAATATTAGTTGAGATAAGACTCGAGCTGTTATTCGAGTCGATTGAAAATTAGAAGGAAAACTTGATTCTACATCATAAATAATCAGCATCAATTGAAATACTCGATTAACATTGTTGCAACGAACATAACGAATAAGTTGTTAATCTTCATAAGCTACAAAAAGTATCATGTTTTACACGAATTATTATCGGTTTTCAATGATAAGTAGTAGATTTGATTGGTTCGTTCAATTAGTAATAGACAAAAGGCTAAAATAAAATCAAAGCTCGAAGCGAATGACATTGACCTGCGTAGCCTTGCTTGATGCACATTCCACTAATGACTCACAGCCTCTGCTAAGCATTAAGACAACTTACATTGTCTACCTTTTTATTTACAACTTGTTTACTTGATAAAGTGCGAAAAAAATGTTTATATTTATTATTTTTAATGATAAATTAAAAATTCATATTCAAATAAATAAATTTTGTTTTTATATATTTTATGTGAACACAAATATTTAAATAATTTTGATGTTCTAGGTTATTTGATTAAAATAATAAATTAATGATTTAATACTATATTTTTGCAGCTTTTGGCTTGTAAAACAAACCTTTCAAAACAACCGACACGAAATTTAAATGTACACGAACACATCAGCTACAGTATACTCAATGAAGCTGGGGTACCGACTCCAAAATTCGGTGTTGCAAAAACACCAGATGAAGCTGCTAAATTGGCCGCCGATTTAAAAAGCAAGGATATTGTATTGAAAGCTCAAGTCTTAGCTGGTGGCAGAGGAAAGGGTCACTTCAAAGGCACCAGTGTTAGTGGTGTAAAAATGTGTGAAACGTAAGTATAAAATGAATAAAATTAAAATGATGAAATGATTACAATTAAAAGACTACTATAAAAAAGAATCATTTAAACTCAATTAATTCCTTTGTTTATCATTCAGTTTGATATTAATATGTACGTATGATTTAATTCGAATAGTTAAAAGCATCAAACTTGAGTATTTGTACAAATAACTCATCGTTGCTCGTTCAAAGGATAAAAGATAAAGTTTTATGTTCAATACTTGAAGATCAAATGAATGAATTTGTAAACGATAGTTGATACTATCATTCGTTAAAATCAATGTGATATCTTTAAATATTATTTGCATAATGTATAGATAAAAATTACATTGATGGTATTTTTTCATTTGAGTATAGTGTACAAATTATAAAATATAAATTCAAAGTAGAAATAACAAAAAGAATAGAAATGTTAGTTCTATTATTTAGATAAAGTAATTTAAATATCTTATGTAAAAATTACTTCAAACAATATAGTTTATTTGTTCTATATTATTTTTAAATAATATGTAATTTCAGGCCAGAAGAAGCAAAAAATTTAGCAAGTCAAATGTTAGGTAAATTGTTAGTCACGAAACAAACTGGCGAAGCTGGCAGAATATGTAATGCTGTTATGGTAACGCAACGCATGTTTCCTCGAAAAGAATACTACCTTGCTGTCATGATGGAAAGAGCCTTTGGGGTAAATTGAAATTTAATTATATTCTATTAAGTTTTATTATCTTTTTATAAAATTTATTTCAATATAAACTCAATATGCAAATGGGATAAAATTAATGGTAGATGGAAATATACTTTTTTTCAGGGTCCAGTTATAATAGCTTCAAGCCAAGGTGGTGTTAATATAGAGGAAGTAGCTGCTACAAATCCAAGTGCTATTATGTATGAACCGATAGATATTAACAAAGGAATAACAAAAGAACAAGCAGATCGTATTGTCTCGAAACTAGGCTTGGACAACGTCAAAGACAGTATTTCAAAGATGATCCTTAACTTGTATGACCTGTTTATCAAGAAAGATGCTCTTCTTCTGGAAGTCAATCCACTCGCCGAAGACATAAATGGGCAATGTATGAAATAATGTTTTTTTGTAATTTATTTTTTTTTTTATTTAAAAAATCATGTATATTGAATGACAACTTGAATTAATCAAGTTGTTTTGTGAAAATGCTGATTGTCATTATTATTTAATTTCATTAAATTGTCTAATAAATTCATTTAAACATAAATTGACAATAGAATGAATTACTTTTTGCTCATAAAAAGTATACCACTAGTTGAGTAACTGTAATACATAGAAAAATTGTATAATCTTTGTTCAAAGTCTCATCTTTGAACTTTATTACAAGAGTTTAATAATTTAAATATTTTGTATAATCAGACACGTCAAATTATCATATCAGTCAGAGTTTACACTGAACAAATTTATTAAAAATATCGTTTTATTTAAGCAATAAAATGATTCAACATATTTTACAAATAGCATAATCAGTTTTGGGTTCAATAATTCCATATCTAATCTAATAGGAAAAATAACTAAATCGTGCTTTAATATCCTTTCAGATTTCGCGTTAGATTGTAAATGTAGATTTGACGACAACGCAGAATTTAGACAAAAAGATTTGTTTGCTTTGCGAGACTGGACGCAAGAAGATCCTAAAGAAGTCGAGGCTGCCAAATTCGATTTGAATTACATCGCTCTTGATGGAAATATTGGATGCATGGTAAATGGTGCAGGTCTTGCCATGGCAACAATGGATATCATCAAACTCCATGGTGGTGAACCAGCTAACTTCCTTGATGTTGGTGGTGGTGCCTCCACTTCTGCAGTCAAAGAAGCTTTCAAAATTATCACTTCAGATCCACGAGTAAGATTCAAACAAATGATAAATATGTAATACAATCAATAAATATAGAAGTAAATAAAAATTTAAATAATCGACCAAAGAAGTCAAACTATAAAATATTATAATTTATTTTAGGTTCATGCTTTATTGGTTAACATTTTTGGTGGAATTATGAGGTGTGACGTCATAGCCGAAGGTATTATCGCTGCAACAAAAGAGCTTGACTTAAAAATACCGGTTGTTGTGAGACTACAGGTAATTAAATGTTTTTTAATTAAATGTTTTCATTAAAATTCATTGAATTAATATTTTATTTATTACGATGTGTCCAAAAAGATTAAAAATATATGAACGAATGATATACAGTTTTGCACAACTGAACTGGTTTCGAAACTTCTTAAAGAATTTAAAAAAAATTCTTTTAGAATTCTTACATTTCTTTTTAATTTTTCAACTCATTCTTTGTTATTTAACTGTTGGAAGTATTTTTTGCTCTTAAATTAAATGATTCAAAAATTGAAAGATCTGATTTACAGTGTTTATAAATTTAAAATCATTATTAAAGTAACTAGTAATTATAGTAATAATATAAAAGTATCTAATTTGTATAGTTTATACAAATTTATTATATTATAATATTATATCAACATTATTATAAAAATGAGTTCATTTGATTATTTTTAGGGAACAAACGTCGATGAAGCCAAAGCTCTGATTGCCAATGCTGGTTTGAAAATAGTTCCGGTTGATGACCTTGACGAAGCTGCGCGAGTGGCGGTTAAATTGTCAACGATCGTCAAACTAGCGCAATCGGCCAATTTAAGTGTCAATTTCGAAATACCTCAGATTTCTTAAAATTTAATTCATTCAATGATAACGAAAAAATTGCAAATCCATTTAATAAAACCTAGCTAGCGACAATTTTTTGGTGCTACTCGTTCAAACAAAATTCCGAGATTCAAATTTCAGGTACAAGATATGCATGTAGAAAACAAAATATGATATATCTAATTTATATTCTGGTTGAAATGTCGTACGTTCAGTGATTTGAGATTACACGAAATCGCGATACTGCTTATTTGAATATTTTTTTTATCCGTTATGCTGTATTATTTTTTATATACATATTTATTTATATTTTTTTATTCAGATGCTGAAATAAAACTTACAAAGAGATGTTTTATTTTTATATAATACATTTAGATCAAAATTGGTGTAACGATTCCCTCTCACACAAAAACAAATAAAAAATATTTTATTGTATATAAAATAATATGCATATTTAAAGAACGATAATTATCAAGGACATTTGAGTTTAAACAATTTTTCGTTGAAAACCAACTGCCAAAAGAAATACTAACGATTACAATTCAAGTAATAAAGATAAAATGAAGTATGTGACTAATCTTAAATATGTGAAACTTCGAAATAAAAACAAAATATGCTTCATTATTTATGCTTTTAGATCAACGTTAGTATTTTCTATTGGTCATAAATATTGTTTTAGGTCATTGAATATGAGGTATTTAAATTTAACACCAAAAATGAAAGTAAAAATATTCTTTTTGTTTCAATAAAGATGAGTCTATATTAAAAACATCATCTAATCATATTCTTTGATTTTGAATGATAATTTTAGATATTTTATTTCTTTATTTTATCTTAGAAGCATAGTGTGTTATTATTCTTACACTATATTGAATAAGGTTTCACAAGCAAAAAAGAATTGATGCAGTATTAGAAATCGCAAATTGGCTTCGTTTCATTTCTGTTAGTTGGATAAATAATAGACCAAGTGAAATAAAATATGCTGATACTTCAGGAATGATTTTTATCATATGATATTCTATTAAGAATTACTTAAAGGGCATATACTAATATAATTATTTAACCTAATTTATTCTCACTTTGGATTTACGAATGGACTTTTGCTAATTATTATTGTCGATTGGAAGCAAAATTACGAGTTTAAAAGCAATTGTAATGTGTATCATGGACGTTAATTCAACCACGAAGCAATACGTTCAAGGTGTGTGAATACGCTTGACTTTACACGAGTAAAGTATTTTCTATGTAAAGAATTATTTGTATGAGAATAAGCTTATAATCAATCGATAAATCTAAATGTTGACAAATTGTATCTTATTTTTGATTCGATTGCTTGTTAATGACGAATAAACAACAATCAAATCATTTGTCTTCAGTTATTGGTTCATTTATTAAAATATTTACTCTTATTTACATTTTAAAAATTAATAAATCGGAAATTTATTATCTATTTCTCTGGCCCAGGAATGGATACCTCCGATGATATCTTTTATTCGAACATTTTCGTTCGATAAAATTTGTTCAAGATGACGTACTGCTTTTTGAGAATCGTTACCTCTTCGACAGATAACAAAAACTGAAAACAGATCAAATTAAAATTGCGTAGTAACAAAATTATTTATTTATAAATAAAATGCATTCCTACCATCCGTGATTTCATTTAAAACAATTTCTTTATTTAACATTTCAAGATACTCCTTTTTCTGAATATCAGAAATTGGAATGTTAATAGAGTTATCCAGTTTGCAAATTTGAAATTCTTCAATTGATCGAACATCGATTAAAATTTGTTTTAAGGAATCATTTTGTATTATTTTATGATAACTTTTTACATCTATTCTTTGGCTCTTTTCCAAAATTTTTAAATTTGGATCTTTGTCGTTTGCTTTGGCACCACAAAACTGTTCATAATCAATCAATTTTATGATTTTGGGTTCAGAACTACATACAAGACAGTCTTTATTTTTATTCCTAAGTTTGATGTTACGAAATTTGCTTTCTAATCCATCAAATATTAACAGTTTGCCTGATAATATGTTGGAAAATTTTAATAATACTTTTATCACTTCCAAAGCTTGTAATACTCCTATTACTCCTACAACTGAAAGTAAAAAAAATAAGAATTACTAAAAATTTATAGCATAATTTTTTATCAATTAATTATTTATCATAAATTAAATATATTCTATTTAAAAATTTATAAGAGCAGTTGAATTCTGACCATAATAATAAGCAAAAAGTATGAAATACCTGGACCTAGTACTCCCCCATCACCACAATTGGTAACAGTTTCTGGTGGAGGAGGAGTTGGAAATATACATCTATAACAAGGCCCATCCTGATAGTTATAAACTGTTAATTGTCCTTCAAATCTTAATGCAGAGCCAGAAATTAAAGGTTTTCCAGTAATTACACAGCTGTCATTTAACAAGTAACGGGTGGCAACGTTATCTGTTGCGTCAATTATAACATCGTAATTCCTTATTATCTCTAAGGAATTAGTGGAATCGATTTGAATTTTGAAAGGTGTAACTTTCAAAGTCTTGTTTAAGCTATAATGCAAAAGTAAATAATAAACTGTTCAATTGGTTTTTATTTAATTACATATTTGACATTTATATTTGAATATTATTTGTTTTAATTTATAATATTTTTATTTGTACTTAATTATAATTTTGATTATAAAATAAAATTGTTTCTATTTCTTCTATGTATATTTACAATATAGTTTTCAGTTTAAAAGCATTTATGATATAAGTATTACAGCATAATGATGTCAGCTTATCTTACTTGCATAAAACTTCTTTAGCAGCTTCGACTTTTGGTATTCCAATATGACCATGTGTATACAAAGTTTGTCTGTGTAAATTATTCAATTCCACATCATCATAGTCAACAATACCCAAATGTCCAATTCCACATCCAGCTAAATATAAAGATGATGGACAACCCAGTCCTCCCATTCCAACAATTAACACTGAAGATTCTTTCAATTTAACTTGTCCTGGTTAAACAAAATAAATATTAATGATATTTTAAAATAATAATTAAAATGTTAATCTAATCGACAAATTCTAATCGATATTTTAATATTGTTATTAATACCAGGTATTCCAATTTCCGGTAAAATAATTTGTCTACTGCATGAAATAATTTCCTTATTGCAAAGACCATAAGATTGTTTATAATTTTTTGCGCTTCTTAAAGTTTCAAGTTTATTTTCCTTATCTCGCAATAATTTTTTTAATTCATCTATCTCTTCTATTAAAATTTGTTCTTCCATTTCGATTGATTTTTAATATAGTCTCATATATTTTATTAACTTCTCTAAAAATAAAAACACAAATTGTTGTGAATAATTTGTCAACACGTGATAGAATGACACATACTGCTGCATACTGTGAAGTTCTGGAAGTGTTCTTAAATGCATAAAAGAAAACGTTTGTAAAAAATCAAAAATATATTTATTTATTTTAATTTTTAAAACAAATTTTAATCTAAGTTTATATTTTCAAAGTCAGTTCCTTGTTTTAATATCTATCATATTATATTATTCAAAAAGTTTAATAAAATATTTTAGAATTTGTTATCGCTTTTTTTCAAATGTTTAATGTTGGCAACAGTGTATCGCATGACGAAACTGGAAACTATTATGACGAGAAGAGCCGACTTCAGTTTCTTCGCGGGTCCGTTTATGGTAAGACGTCATTGTCAGCGCTGCGGTGTTTCGGGAATTCGTGTTATCGTTATTGTTGCGTAGTTATAAAACATGTCCGAGATTGACGCGAAAGTCAATATGTCGCTCGGTAAGTGGCGAACGCTAGAGCAAACGAGGCGCCCACCGTAGCGTATAGCTGCATTTCATTATTTTGCGTAATACAAAATGGCGATTAGTGTGCAACACGTTCAAGCAAACGATGCGCGGGCATCGCCGATAGCAATCGCTGTTAAAAACAAACACGAGAAACGCAATGCTACTCACAACGACCATGAAACCGATCTTTCGATTTATTCAAGTATGAAATACGATTCCCTGACGATGAAATCGGTCGCATACATGTGTACATAAGTACGTGTGTGTGCATGGAACACCCACATACGACACTTCGGTTCACGAAGAAAAGGAGAGAGATAGAAAGAAATCTTTGTCTTTGTCGAATCGGAACAGAAATCGGGTCGAATAAAAATAAAACACACACTTATTTGGGAAAAATTCAACAAGCTATTTCTGGCAACCACCACTCGATTTCGGAGAAACTCGACGACCGAATTTTGAGGAGATAATGATGGGAAAAACAAGAGCTATGGATTAGAAAGTGAGAAATAATAGTTGTTTTTGAACGATTCTTTGGGATTGACTACTTAATTGGATGTTCTACTTAGTTTTGTTTTGTTCTGTTTCACACAAAACAATCGTTAAACTAAAAGTTTGTGTTATACTGAGGCTAATGCTGTTTGGTTTACAATAGAAAAAACAGTATCAAAGAAGAAAGAAACCTTTTTATCAGTATTTAAGGAGAAAACAAATAGGCAGATTATTATCTTAATCGAAGAAGATTATAAAACTTAAATTGAAATCTGATTGTAAGAATTGTCAGAATGGATTTTTCTAATTAACCGTGGGGAAGCAGATGAGTTTCGTTAAATTTTGCAGTTCTGAATCGAATTAGTGAAACAAGTTTATTTATCAGCTCTTAAAACTCACAATTGACGTCATCATGTCAAGGGAACTTGAAATTTTAAGTAGAATCATGATGCTGCGATAACTGAGTCGCCTACATCAGTGGATCAAATTTAATTCCATTTATATAATTCAGAAAACTATTAAGCAAAGATAGTGCAATCGAATCTAAAATACACGACAAAGACAAGAGATACTTCTGTGGTTGCTGAAGTGCCAGTTAATGGAATAGCTGCTAGCAATGAATCAAGAAAACTTAACTCGACGCTTTTCATCTTATGCGACACTTTCTTTTCGAGTATCTCGACGAGACAGGAAAAATGCGGCACACGATATAAATCAAAATTAATGATGCAGTTGGGGAATCTTTTTCTTTTGGATAACTCTGAATAACGATATAGCAATGGTTGATTGTATTTCTCGTGTAGGCAAAGTTGCACTTGCGGTGCGCGAGATTGGGAGTTGTTAGTGGGATATTAGCGTTATTAATGAGATGGCTGTTGAGGATGTTCGCTGACTCAAAGATACCGTTTTGTTCTTTTAAGATGAAATCATAAAAATGGAGAACAAAAAGAAACGACAGAAGGGAAAAGTGACTGGATTCAAAGGCGGCCGAGGAGCGGCCAAGGCGAATTTGCGGGGACAAGGAGGCCAAACGAGGCGTGCGATACCGAAGATGAACGCGCAGGCGCGTAAGCAGCAAGGCAAAGTACGTGCCGGTTTTGTGAAGAAAAACAGCGGCATGTTCCGTGCTAAGAGTAACACAAATTTAAATCGAGCAATACCAAGAAATAATAATGTCAAAGGCAATTTTACCGGGCGACGCTTCCAAGGTCGCGTTGGTCTCACACGAAGCAAGAGCCGCTCGAACTTAGCTAGATTCGGCAGCCAGAGTAATCTCAGTGGCAAGAGAACCAATAGTATGCCCAATTTGAGAGACCCAAACTCGGTTCACAGTCGCTTGGGCTACCAAACACCAGCGCAAATTGCGTATCGCAACAAAATTAAACGAGCTAAACAGTTGCTTATACAGAATCAGAAATTGAACATACAAAATACTTTAAGAACAAGGGTAATTATTTATTATATGTAGCAAAACATTTGGGGTGTTTAGCAGATGAGATACAAATAATATCAAACTGAATATAAGAACATATTACAAATAATATTTATAATTTAAATAGAAAATCTTATATTTCTGAAATTTAAGAGACATTTTTTCAATAAAAAGATTTTTCTACCACGTTCAGAAAATAGTACTTTTTTTTTATTTAATTCTCAAATTGTTTTTTTTTTATTCACTTTACCGAAAAGTTCACTTTTCCATAGAGTGAATAATGTTCGGAAGAGTAAACCAAAAAGACCTAGTTCTTTAACTAAACGTAACAAAGTATTAATTTTCCATATACTGGTTTCATAGAGTATGGTATGCCATACCGACTGAGCAATAGCGATTTCGGTAGGAAATGAAGTTGACATAGCAATTTGACGAGTCGTCGCAAAGTGTTTTGTCAACTTCACCCCCTCCCGAAATTGCTGTAGCTGCGTCCTTGTACCATAATATACTATTGTTAGTTTTTAATCGCTTTGACATAGTTTAATCATATATAAAAAATTATTTATCAATAATTTCATCCAAATATCTGGGAATTTTTCAAACGAAATTTATTAAGAAGTTTGAATGAGCAGTTATTAATATTGAAAGTATTAAGAAAAACGACTTTTTTGCTAATAAAAAATACTTATGTTTTCGTTTTTAAATAATATATATATATTCAGTAGATAAAGATACATCAAAAACAATATTTGAAACATTAAATTTAAATATTAAATAGATTTATTATGCTTTTTATGTTGAAATTATTTCAAAATTATTAATTTTTTCCAGAAAATTGTAGATATTGAGCATCAAAAATGTAAAAGATTCAGTATTTCAAAAAATATATTATTATAAAAAATTATTATAGCTACTTTTTTTTATTGGTAAATGTACAATTATGTATGATTTTAAAGCCTGCTAAACACTCTAGTTTTTTGAATAACAATCTTTTAATTATATGAGAAAGTTCTGAATTGTATATTTGTTTTTTCCATAAAGATAAACCAAGCAATTAAACCGTTGACAACTTTGCAAAGAAGTTTAGAACTGCGCCAACAAGCCCTATTACCTCAACCCACCAGTGGACTCAGATCAGACCTTATTCTACGAGCGCAACGCCGAGCACAATATGAAGAAAAATTAATGAGGATAAAGTATTGAAGAATACGTACATTTTTATTTTTTCTTTTATTATAAACTAATGTGTGAAAATAAATAACATATATGTATATGTATAAATACATATACATATACATGTGATTTTTTTTTAAATTCTCATAATAAGATGTTTGAAGATGAAATTTGTATAATAAAAGTTAATTTAAAATTCATCAATACATTACTATGTAGAAATTTATCACTAAATTAATTTTTTCAAC
>JABFQD010005182.1:0-10964 GCA_022817045.1 Psix sp. ZL-2020
CATTTTTCGAATTCATTGGCCAGTTTTTCTTTCTTATTTGCGAATCGTTTACTGACATTCACGATTTATCTATTTTAATCATGGCAATATAATGACCTTCTTCCATTAATAGACCATATGGAATATAGCACTTATAACTCTATAATTATATCCTTGAATAAATATGGTTCTATTTGACACATTCCTCATACTATATTTGCAATCCAATTTTTGTATTGCACTATTATTATTTTGAAATGATATCATATGTAAAATGAGAAAGTTACCAATAAAAGTAATTTCCTTTTTATGATATTTCGATTTGTTAGAACATTCGTCACATGTAGCTTGTATTTTTTCTTTATCAAATAAATATTTATCCACAAGTTCTTGTAGCGTGAAAGTTGCATTACCAAAATCTTTTATTGGTATACAGGCAGTTAAATTGTCAACTTCATAAGTAGTTGTGTACGTGCAATTTTTGTTTGAACACGTTATAATATATCTTAACTTATGCTTGAAATAATGTTTAATAGTATCCACATATAGAGATAAGTGATTGAAAAATTCACCTGCATCCTGTTGACTAGAAAGTTCATATTTTTTTGCTTCTGTAGTCAGATCAGCAAATCTTCGAATAGCTAGTACATCAACACTTTTATAACGAACCGTATAATTCTTAAAAGCTTTATATAATAGGTGATGACTTGATAATTTTAATAAAGAATCTTGTAGATTGACACAGTAAAAAATACATTGAATGACTGAATTCGCATAGCAGGAATTTCCATCTGCATTTGTTATCCCATGTAAGAGAATAAAATCTTTATCATTTGTCGGAAGTATATTATCATTCGTATCCTGACAATTCAAAATTTGTTTTGAAACAACCCATTAGTTATCAATAACTTTTCGATACCTTTTGTCGTTACTTTTTCTTAATGGTAAATTAGGTTTATATTTCTTGTTCAATTCATTTTATTCACATATTGCTTGATCATTGTTTTGAGTGAGGATGGGTGAAAATTGATTAAGTGTAATCCTTCTTAGGAAGTGACTTCGGATAATATAACATATACTTGTCCAAAAACAAACATATGATTTCCAGTATCTACTTCTGCTGATTTTAAACTAAATCCGTAAGACTTGTGGATTGTTATTGTATAGCTAAGACAAATCGGAAATTGTTTTCTTATTATAAAAGCTCTTTTCATTAACTGAAATTTAACATTTATTTTTTGGATTAAATGTTCTGTACCATCAGCTAATTTTATTGAAAGACTTTCAATGTTATTTTTATTATCAATATCCTTTGAAACAGATAGTACAGTACCAATAGTGCCATTACCTAATCCTTTCGTGTCTTCAATGTTTCTTGTAATCATTACTTTTGCACCTGTTTTCATTACGATGACTTTCAGAATACCTCCTGATCTGAAAACAAATTTCTTCATCCATACTTAAAATTTTATTAATTTTTTTTTTTTGAAATCCGTGGACAATCTATAGCATCTTCAGCTATCAATTTATTTTCTTCTGATGATATGCGACTAAGCATATCATTATTCAAAGTTTCATACATATGACGCGTTGGCAATAAACAAACTGTGTCTGATGGCAACATATTTAAATAGTCACATAATTCCTGCAATTTATCGTGACAATTAGAAGATTTTAATTTCAGAGTTCATGTACTTAACTATAACTCATCATTTTCAGTGAGTATTCCAATTCAAATCCGAAATAACATCTTAGAATATGATAAATCATCTTTTTGTCTCATATTTATTGTTAATTCATCATAAAAAATTAAATTTTTCCACAAATCAAAGTTTCTTAAATATTCCATATACCTATTAACTTCTGCTTGTGTTAACTGAATATATGCAAGACGATCATGCACGTGAGGTAATTGTAACAAGTCACCAAATAAAATAATATGCTTTTTCCCAAACCACCTATCTTCAGAATCACTAGTATTACAAATTTCAGCTAATCTTAAATAAATATACATTAAAGTTATGTTAGAAATCATAGAAATTTCATCGATAATAAGTAATACAACATTTTGCATTAAAAAAATATGAGATAATGGTCTATATTTTGGTGTAGTTCATGCTCAACTGGTAACAAAAAAAGTCTATGTATAGGATATGGTAATCTATTAATATTATATGCTGCTATTCCAATTGGAGCAGTTATTGCAACGCGGCTATTGAGAGTATTTTTTACCCAACACAGTAAACTGTGAATGAAGTAACTTTTATTCGCTACTCCTTTACCACTAAAATAAAGGCGTCAAATACTTGAAGTTTCATCAGATAATACATTTGTTACACTATTAAAAATACGTCTTTGAACGGCATTTAATTCGGAAATCATCGACGATATGTTAATATTATCTATATCATTATCAATATTTTAAAAATCCTTCATAGCTTCGTCTGCTTCGATAGGATGAAATTCTAATGAATCGTTCTCTACAATATCCTCCTCGTTTTCTTTTATTTTCTTTGTAATATCAATTCTTAGACGTGATCAAATTCTTCCTCGATTTCGGTCATTTTTTCATGATATGTCAATGCTTCTCGTAAATTGAATTTTAATATATCAAATGCTTCAGCATAAGTTTCCAATCCATCTTTCAATTCTTCAACACTTCGCCATAGTTTAAACAAAAATAAGAGAGAAAAATATAATTGTTCTGGTTGTAAATTCACATTGCATTTAAAATGCTTTACCAGACTTGGAATCTTACGTTTTTTAATGTATCCATTTCCAATTTTAAAATATTTGACTAATGCGTCTTTTGGTTTAATTTTTGTGTAATCAAAACATTTAACAAAGTCTTATAAATTATATGACGACAATTCGTTTGGTCGGGAGGGATAATAATCATCTACTAAATTAGGACAGAAAATTAATGTGGAATCTTGTTTTACATTTTCTATTTCTTGGCGGCTTTTCCATGTTTTTCTTGTTATTTCATTAACATTTATCCATTTAATAGTTATTCGAGGATCACTCCAATACAAAGATGTACCTAGTAAAGTATCAGAAGCCTCTGATGCTCCACATTCTCTATTGGTTAATGCTCTAAGAGAAAACCTCGATAATCGTTTGCACAATAAACCTAAAAAGTGGATTACATTGAAAGTTTTCTTTGCAATATTGCATTTTTCACCTTTAGTTTCATATTTAGTGATGAACCATGCTACAATTTTTAATTTTTCTGCGCAAAACTGTATGTCCATGTTTCCTTCTCAAGCTGTTAAAATTGCTGGATTATAATCATTGATAAATTGTTCGCTCTTGTTTGTGGAAGATCATATAAACGACTTTTTGTGTTCAAAGCTTTTCTTCCAGCAATAGAAGTGACTGCATCACGCAACATTAAATTTTTTTCTATAGATCTAGGAAAACTGAATCTGTATACTCTAAAAAATCCAGTTTTTGTTTTCTTTTTTTGCATACAGTAACTATTATGCTTGTGTTTTTAATGAGTGTTAACTCGCTGAAATAAAGTCGGTGAAATCTTTTTATTAGGAAGCCTGCAAGTTACATAACGTAATATAAATTGTGCTACTTATCTATCCATAACAGAAGATGGAAATGCTGGACTCCTCGACTTTGATATTCACGCGCCAAAAGTAATGTGTTATTTTACCTATTGGATTGTCATCGAAACAAATGAAATCCAGCATTCCATGAAACTTGTTATAAATAAATCTCGATACTAATACTGGATCTTTTGCAATCGATTCTGATAGGGATAATTTATTCATGAGAGGCTCATTAACTTTTTTAATGTATTCAATTAGATCTCTTCATAACCATTCTGTTAGGTTTAAAGTGAAAAACCATGTTGCTGGTCCATAGTAATCAGTCATGCAATTAAGATTACTTCTAGGTATTACCCAGTATTTTTCTGTATTCCTGAGTTTAGAAGTTACAGTATTCATATAAGTTTCTAATTGATCTTTTGTTAGTAGAACAATGTATGTACCAGTAGTATATTGTAAACGAGAATTAGTGATATTCATTTTATGATATATACCTGCTTTTAATTGACGTATATTGGTAACGTTTAATAAGGAAAATAAATATTAAACATTTAACCGATATTTAGAATGCTTTTAGATAAGTTTCAGTTTTATAAATTCAAAATCTGTTAATTGAACGGGACGTTCTGTATGCATACAATTTTCTCTGTACGGAAATAAATCCGGGAAGCATAAGTTATCCAAAATTTGCAATCGATTATTTAAAGGAACATCATTAATTTTCGAAAGGTAATACAAATTTGTTGCTGTTTTATTTATCCTATGTTCAGTGATAGAATATATAGTATATTGTTCATAAAAGTCATCTGTACTAGTTTTTTGTGTGAGCATAGCCAATTTTTTATCTAATTGTTCTTGCTCAGTATCACTACAATCCTTGTCTTCGTTTTTAGTTTGGATAATACTTTTGTTATTATCAGAAGTATTAACAATGAATTCAGTATTCGGTAAATTTTTGTATAAGTCTTCACTACGGTCTGGTAATTTTATTCGTTCATAATGTGGATTACATTTTTTACCCATTTCAATGCATCGAAAACCTTTTGCATGTCGACGTACTGTTCTTAAATTACATTTTTTTTATTTAGAATACTACGAACTGCAATGTATAATTCTTGATGTAGATTCATAAGATCGTGTGTACCACAAATTATTGAATAATTTCTTCTATAGGAAGTGGTAAATGAAAAGTACATCCCTTTGCTTTAGGGATCATATGCCTAAATGATAACTTATTATTATTGGTAACATGCCATGGTTTTGTGTCAACCGGATTTCGAGAATTGTTTATGTCAACTATATCTCTTTGGAAATACAAGAATAAGGAGTGTCAGGTGATCTTTTAAGTAAAAGTTTTAATGTATTAGAATATAACGCCATAATATTTTCTACGTTTAGTTAAATTTCAATATTTTCGTGTTCCGTAGACTGTAAATTGTCTCTTATGTTTTTGTATTGATCCGTTAAGTAATCAACACCTGTTTCTAATGTTTCGTCAATCTTTTGTAATTTTGTTGTTAATCTAAAATTATCATAAACTAATTTTTTTATATATCGCACATGTGGAAAATGTGTAGATAATATGAGTGTTGAAATGAATTGAGAATCACAAGATTTGAAATCTGAATAACAGCTCAAAGGATGACCAAGTTAAGTTGGATTCTTATGCTCACCTGAACATTTTGTAATATTTTTTAATTTTGAATAAATATTTTTCAAAGTAATACGTGACAAAAATCTTAAAAACTAATCATAATGTTTAATTAAATCGACATTCTCAATTTTACAGTGCAATTTATCACATATCTATGATTTACGTGTTTTCTTTCTTCGATATTTAGTGATAGTACATTCATTATTTTTCCAATGTGGTTAATAATGAGATCCAAATGATTTTCATTGTATTTACAACCATTTCTCAAATTTTGTGATTTATTCGTATCATATTGACATAAATGATAAATAACTTTAACTGAAACTGAATTAAAGTCATATACAGTATCAGTGAAGAAGGCTTCAGTTGTATAATTATGTCCTGAAATTCCACACAACGCTGCAATTTTTAATCGAATATCCGATTCACAATGATTTAGTTTTGAGATATTAATTTCTGCTTTTTCTTTCGATATTTTTAGTGTTCTCATTAATTGATAGCTATCATGTTTTCTTCCTACAAAGTATCATTTAATAATTTTTTCAGCTGTCATTCTGTTCTTAGTTTGGGACTTTGAATTTAATTTTTCAGTAAGCTTCTTGATATGAATTTCTGACATTTCACGAATTCTAATTGTTATTCATAAGTTTTTTCCTTTTCATGAACGCTATTGACTCTTTCGCTTTTGAATTTGAAAATTTGTTCTCGGTTTTTATTATAATGAAATTTTGTTTTCTCAATAATTTTTGTTTTATTTTTCGAATAGTATTTTTCATCTCTGCAATGTTTATTCAATAATTAAGGAATCGACTTGAGTTTTTTTATATCTTTTAACTACGAGAAACAGATCTTTCATTTTTTTATATTTGTACTAAAATGCGATTGAAATACTGTCAGATGATCCAAATTTGAATCTCTTACTGGAAAATGTTCAATATAATGATTTTTCAATAATTTTAACAAATGTGGGCGCATAAATTGTCTTTCGTAATTCAGAGAATCTGGTTTGACACCATAAATAAGATCTACTGCAAAAGCAATCGAAAAAACACCACAATCAACAGAATTGTTTTCATGCTTAAGCTTGACAAAAATAATAGATGTTTTATTTAAATCTGGATATAACCTTTTTAAAAACGTCTTTTGTTGCTCGATTAAATATCCATAATTCATGGAGTCATAGATATATACAAATTCCGCATCATAATAGGTACAAATCCAATCATCAGGGCTTGGTAGAATTTCTATATGAGTAATATATTTGGGGACAGGAAGTATTTTTTCTGGACGCTGAATGTATAAAGTCAAATAAGGTAAAAGTGATGTAAGGTTCTGTACTATACTGATAAAGACTGTTATGTGATGATCTGTAAGACATTGATTATTAATTATGATCGGACATTCTGCTTCATTTAACTGTAATTTTTTTACTCTAACTGTAATTTTCTTAGTCCGTTCCACGTTTCATACCGCGTTCGATATTCATCTGAATGATGTTTTTCAGTATTTCAATATTCTAAGCAATTTTCAATTTCTAACAATGTTATTTCATGATGACTCGATCTTTCAATGTTTTCAAAACTTTCATCGTGTTGATGAATATAGCTAGAAAAATCAATCTTATGTGTACATTTAATAGCATCTTTTAAATCAACATGGCACTCATATTTCAATAATATCATTTCTTTTCCAAATTTTTCTTCATTGTTACCGATCACTTTAAATGAACATTTCGTTTTAATAGAAATATTTAGAATTGTGTTTTTATTACTGTCTTTTCCTTGTTTTATAGATTGTGCATGAATGAAAGATGCGTTGCTGTCTTCTTCTGTTTAATTGCATTGAAGCTTTTTATTTTCTTTAGCTTCTGATTGATTGAAAATTTATTGGACAGTGAAATTTGAATATGGCTTTTTAATGTGTCGGACTTTTTTACTCTTACGTTTTAACTGAGTGCTCTTGACTTTCAGAAAATTAGTTTCGGTGTGAGTTGATTGAGACAACTTTTGAGTATTGTCATGGAATTTTATGTTTTCGAACGAACGTTTTTCTGAAACGATTTGAATCACTACAATTTTAATTACATGATATTTTTTGTTTAAGTCTCTCAGCAAAACTAATGAATGGTAAGGAAAATTGGCATATTTGTTTATGATCAGGAAACGTTCGGTATAAACTATTAATTTCTTTATAACTTTGTTGTTTATGTAAGTCAAAATTATGAACATGAAGAATCTCTTGTGTAGCTCCATCATTTGCATTTAGCTTTTCAGCCTTCTCTACACATACACAGGGTACTGTTTTAGTGAATTTCTTTGTTTTATAATATTCAAGTGAATCATAACGCTTTTTTATAGCTACAGGAAGTGGTAAAACCTTACACGATTTATAATTAATATTTTGAGGCAAATGTTCTATCTCAGATGACTAAAAAATTTTTATCAAATGCGAAAGCATGAAAGTTGTATCGTACCTCACACAATAGATATCGCAAAAGCAATGGCAAAAATTCCACAATCGATTGAATTCGATTGACATTGAACTCTTGAAAATTTAATATTTTTTGATTCAATAAACAGGAATAAATGTTTTCGATGATTTTCATGAGATTTACTCAAATATCCGCGATTCAAGGAATCGTATATGTTTACCCCACTTATATTATAATGACAGCAAACAAAATGCTCATCACCGTGTAATATTTGGATGTAATCCTCATCTTTCAATGCTGGCACTATACTTTTTGGTTCTTGCGAACATGATACTGGTTGTGGACGGTAACTAGTATTTTGGTGTTAAATTTTATTGAAAAAAAGAATATGTGTTTCTTCTAATCCCTTGTTATTTCTTATTAATGTCAAATCGTCTTTAAACAGGGTATTTAGATAAAAATTATTTGAAGACATAGTACGTCAAATATTTTTTGAACAAATAATTTTGTATATATTATTTATTGGATATCAAACTTTTCAGTAATATGAATATCATAAAATATATTAATAAACTGCTCAAACATATTCTGTGAAAGAAATTTGGAGCAGCACAAAAGTGCGTTAAGCAACTTTCCACCGCTCTAACGAGACGAAAATGTATTCGAATCGGAGCGGCTAATAAGCGCTCTAACAAGACGAAAAGGTATTCGAGTCGGAGCGACTAATAAAATAGGGAAATGAAGGTTACAAAAGTGCACTTCGAAGAAGTATCGTTGATTTGATACAAAAAATAGTTTGGACGGTAGTACAGCGCAATCAGATGAACTAGAAAAATATAAAAAAAAGAATCGTGAAAGTGTTTGCTATAGGTAGAAACATTATATCAAATATATTGATACAAGTTTTGAATTAAGTGTTTATATATTAATATAAAAATATATAGTTTATTAAAAGCAGACTTAAAAATTTATATAAATTTAAAGTGCGCTTCGACGTCGCAAACAGAACACCATAAATTTAATTTTTTAAGTAAACAGAATGACAAAGTATTATAAATATATTTTGATTACTCTTTTATATTATTATTAAAATAATGCAGGGACTATTAATCTTGTAGCTCTTTACCCAAATAAAAAAACAAAGATTATAAGAATCACGCAATCAATCAAACCAAAAACCAAATTTAGAAATAAATGTACAAAAAATGAAAAAATCAGAAATTAAAATTGTCACCATAAAATGATTAAGCGAACACAACAAAAAAAAACAAACAAGCCAATAATTAACAATATAAATAAAAAAAGAGCAAACAAACCAGAAAATCGGACAAAAAGTAGTTACAAAATCAAATAATCAAGCGTTAATAATTAATTAAACAAACAAACAAAACAAATTATACACAAGCTTACAAATAGAACATCGAACGGAGGAATTAAATAAGACAACAAGAAATAGAGCAACAACCAGAATTTCAAACCATATAATTAATAAAAAAAACAAGTCAATAAAAAGATTACAATAAAACAATGTAACAAACAAACAGACAAATATCAAGCAAATAGCAACCAAGAAAAGAAACAGTAAACTAAACAAGAAACAATTAACAAATAAAACATCTAAAGAGAAAACCGAGAAAAAAACAAAAAATAAATAGACATAAAACAAGCCACTAAACAATTGAAAAAAGGTATAAATGAAAAATATTACTATAAATAGAAATGGAAATTGAATTCAACAAACAAAAAGCAAAAAAAAAACGAAAACAAAAGAAAACAAACAAGATCGACAAAAGTAAATAAAAGAAACAAGTAACAGAACAACTGAACACGAAACAAAATTAAAACAAGTATAAAGTAAAAGCGAAGAAGTTAATAAAAAAAAACAAAGCAAGGAACGAATGATCAAACAAGGAAACAAGTTATAAAAAAAGCAAAAAACCGAAAAAACAAAGCAACAGACAGATGTAAAGAGAAAAAAACAAGTATAACAAAAGATAAACAAATCAGTGCAAAAATAAGTTAATATAAAAAATTAATAATTAATCATAGTAACAAACAAAACAAACAAGACAAGAACAAACAAAATAGTAAACCAGAAAACTCAGAAACAAACAATCAAAAAAAAAAAAAAAACATTATTAAAAAAGAAGTAAAGTAATTCAGTTACCACACGAAACACATTAAGAAACAACTAAAGTTCGAAATAAACACATAAAAACGAGTCAATCAATAAAATAACTCACAAAAGTAAAAAACAAGCAATAAAAAACGAATTAATAAACATTTAACCTATTCAACAAACAAATTAACAAATGAGCTACATAGTTTATTGATTAAATAGACATTTGTAACTTTTTTACGTCGAATTATATTTCTCATATTCAATTTCATAATTACAAGTATGTGATTTTTTTACTTACTTTTTAATTAAATGAATCCTGCAAAAGCCGTAATAGCACTGTAAAACATTTACCTTTGTCACCACAACAAGAAAACTAATTATACAACTTTAACTACACAACTTTAACTAAAAATTAATAGAAACGAAAAAATGTACAAGTAGTTCTTGTGCGTTCTCAAACTAGCGTTATACATCTGAATGAATAATCGAATATTTAAGATAGAAATAATTATTGAAATATCAATAAAAAATTTCAAATGAGTAGGTTTTTTTCATTTGATTGTTTTTCATTTACAATAACTAATCAACATAGAAAAATACAAAGAAGACATTACTGAGATTACATTAAAAAAGAAAAAAAGCTACTTATAAGGAGGGAGATAGTTGAAATGATCAAAGAAAAAAAAGAAAGTAAAATGAAATTAAAAAAATATATGAATAATCGAAAAAAGTATAATATTATATATATAAACAATAAGAGCAGAGAATCAGAAATATCAATTTTAAAATGAGGCGATAAGAAAGATTAGAAAAAATAGAAACGTAACAAAAAAAGGAGTTCGATAAGGAAAGAAAATTCCAAAAATAATATGTATTGTAACGTTACAACTTTCCGGCAATTATATTTAAATATAATTGATTTTCAGTTGCACGTTGCTTTCGCCACGTGAATTAAATAATATCAATTTTCAACTTTAAATACTATATGATAAATTTCCAATTTGAGTCAATATCTACAATCAATATTGGAAATTTATTATTTGGTTCGTTAAATATGGTCAGGATCTCCTTTTTCTCAAAATACTTTGATAATATTAAATCTTTTAACTGATAAGAATAATTATTCCGGTAAGACCACAAAGGAATCAACCATAATTTCAATTAGTTAAATTATCTTTACTTTACTTTATTCCCTAAGAAACACAAATATACAAT
>JABFQD010005183.1:0-10963 GCA_022817045.1 Psix sp. ZL-2020
TATTCAAAAATATTCAATAACTTTCAAATTTTCGATACGAATATTTAAAATTGTACGTGATATTTATTTCATTATTTCACTCATCAAATGAATATATAACACAGAATATCAGAAATTGTTATATATTATCTATTTGCATGATTAATTTTATATCGTAGTTATTTTGTCAAACGACATTAATATTTCATTTGAAAATAAATTGAAAAATAGTATGTCTATTCCGTAGCGAATGACTGGACAGGTGAAACCGCTTCAAATGTGATCTGAGAACAACGATTGAACAGTCGGTTTAAGCCTGAAACGGAGTAGTTTAATTCAATAGGATTCGTTAAGCTGTGAAAAGACCGTTATAAGAGAGAATAACAACCGCAGTGAGCGATAATGGACTGCTCCGGATATTTAAAATAAATTGTCCGATAAAATTATCTCACCTCTGCGGCGGTCATCGACCAAGCTTTCGTTCTAAAATTGAATCAAATCGCATCGCCCAACATCGGTCGCATTTTTGTCACTTTTCTTTCTTCTGGCAGTCATGATCGTCTTTTATACAATTGAGAACTTTTGAATAATTCAATTGTACACATGAAATCGTAGTGCATATTAATAACAACGCGGCGCGCCATATTTCAAGGAAGCAAATGACGCGTTGCCCGGTCAATGCATTATTAAATTTGAACTCCATCGCGAGAAGAAAGAAGGCCCGAACAAGCACCGAACGATATATTAAAGAGACGCAGCTTCGGAAATTGAGCAATACGCGACAAAAATGAAGACGAAAGAAGCACGACGTGTGCGTCAGCTTTGGCGACGCGAAATCGATATAATAGTAGAATTTCGACGAAAGTCAAATTGCAGTAAATATACGCTGAAAGCAAAACGCGATTTGGCCGTGAGTTTGACTCGATCGAGTTTCCACTCTTCATTTTCATGCGAATAATTTGCGACGACAAAGCCGCAGATGTTTACGGCGGATCGTCCGAAGTTGACAATTTATGCGAATAATAATAACAAGGGTTGCGCGCCAAGGTGGGTTATTGATTATTTTCGCTGTGCAATGCCACTTGGCTCGGCCCATTGTCACTCTACAAAACTATTCGGCCCCTTTTGAAATGGTATGCGTTTATTTCAGCAGGTCTGTCGAAGTGTCGACGAATTTGCAGATTATCTTCGGAATGAATATCATCTCGCGAGTTTAATTAGTTCGGTAAACTTAGTCGCGTGAATTAAAAATGTAAATAAAAATCAGCTAATCGGATTTTTCGTTTTCTGATTGCGATTAGATTTCAACTATTAAATATTCGAAGTTGAAGATGTTTTAATTTGTTTTAATTTGATGAATAATTATTCAATGCGCAATATCATTTCAGGATGTTAATATTACGACTGATAGCAGTAAAACAAGTATATAATGATATACTTAAAATGTTTTAATTTTCTCAAGGATCTCATAAATAATTCAAAGACACGCGAGAATTTCGTTCCAGTTTTCATGATAAAATGAATTTTACATTATTATATACTCTGAATTTTGGATGAATAGCTTTACAACCTATCATCGAAATGAGTTTCGGAATATTTCTTTGTGAATATCGTTGCCTGTGTTTCTATAAAGCTTGACAACTTGACATGATGTGTTTCCTAAGCGCGCACAAATCTTTACGGTTGCATTTTTAAGTTGACGCGATATATCGCTCGAATTTGAAATTGCACAATCTGAAAGTTGGATTATCATGCGCAAGTTAAAGTTATAACACACAGTGTAAGATTCGTTCTTAAAATCATATTCTTCCACAATCAAAAATCCCTAGTTCGCTATCAGCAAAGAAGTAAACATATTTGTTCAGCTAAAGTTTGCTAACTAACTGAAATATAATTTCCTATTTTGTCTCAGAAATACTTTAATTAGACACAACTTTTTAAAGCATACATTTTTTTCATTCAGTCTAGAAATGTTTGAGTTTATTTATTTGACTTCTTTGCTGGACTATGTTAAGTTATTTTTGTTTACTGGCGTTTCACACCAATGCTTCGAGCAATAGGAAGGTGGCTCATAAATTTCTTTCGTGAACTTAGCTCCGGTGCATGGGCTTCCAATGGAGCGAAGAGGCATGTATCTTTCGGGAATGATGTATAGGCACTTGTGTTTGACACACTCGACTTTGCAATTCATACTTTTTCCCTCCTTTGCAGTTTGTTTTAAGATAGTTAGGCGCGTGTAAACAAGTGTATCATCAATTCAATCGTGACTTTTTTTTTATTTTGCTGATCGTTATAGTCTAACAAAATCTTCATTTGTTTTACAACGCACAGATAATTGATACAAATGGTATGTAGTCAATTATGAATGCGGTCGGTGGGAACATTCGGAGGAAGGAAAAGCAGGAAAAGCTGGACCATTTGCACTTGGGGATACTGTTTTGTACGCGTAACTATTTATGAGACAAGTAAAGTTAAATGTGGTGAAAATCGTGTTTAAACCGACTATAAATATGTCGTTTAATGCTGACATAATTACAGTGATCGAATTTGGCTTTGTATGTATGTCTAATTTTATCGTTTTACGCAAATTTATACGTAATCTTATTTCATTAAAAGTCACAAATTTTAGAAATACATTCGGAACATTTAGATGCAAACACAAAAATATTTCATTTCAATCTAATTAGCGCACATTTCTCAATATACCGAATATTTAGATAGTTGTCGAGCTAGATTTCGAGTGATTCAATAAATGTTATATAACATTATTCTTTTTTGTTCGATGTTTGTTTCTATAAATAAAATAAAGATTACGATTTGTTACAAACGGGATACTTTTTTTTCGATTATGGTTTTTTATTAGTGGGAATCAATGTAACAAAACCTATTATATCTTGGCAAAGCAGGCAACAAACATTTAAGCTGTTTTCATACTCCTTGTCTCACCGCATTTCTAGTCGAAAATGTACGATAAAATAGCTTATGCATATGAGATACCCGTGATATCGTCCTAGAGAGCGTTTAAGTTCGCTTAAACCATTTCTAATATTGTTATTTTCATGAGCTTTTGATCTTTTATCTCATATGTTCATTATTAAGGAACACTTTCTTTGTTAATATCCGCTTCTAAGATGAGTATAAGAGCTCCTCTTTCTTTATGACAACGATATTAAAAAAGGTATTAACAACGATCAACTTTGCGTTGGATAATTCAACGTTACAAAATGATTATCTTCCATAATTGACAATTTTTCTTTCGAATTTGTTATAAAATATTTGTTTGTGCTTTTGTTAATTCATGAATTGGTGAATACTTCTATTACTTTGCCAATGTCTCAATCAAGTTTCTGTAATTTAAGACACTACGTTGTCTTAATAAGTTTTGAATTACTCACAATATTTTAATTAGGTAGAATGTTGTATACAACATGCGAATAAATTCCATTTCGTAATTAATTATACAAATTTGTAGTAACGTCACGTTTGTTCCGGCCTTCATCTAAGTATTTTCTATAAAAGTACTTTTCGTATCCCCTTAATTCATGATCATCCACTAAGTTCTTTGTCGCGGTTTTTCTTTTAGAATATGGAAAACTTTAGGAAAAGCTCGAAGATTTGTTTTCTCGGAAATTTCGCTTGTAATCTTCTTAATTTACATACTATACAAATTCTTTGAAATGGTTTTCAGCAAAGGCAGAAAAGACAGTGTCAATTTGCGAAATCATCCATCGAAAAGTAATACCTCAAAATGAAACAATCTATTCTATTCGTTTTTAATTTAGAAAGCCCTGAAATATTTGAAGTTGTTAATTTTCTGTCGCGTGATAATCTCGATAATCTGAATATCACGTCAAAAGTTTCGTTTGTCATTTCAGTTGTACTTCAACAATTCAGTTTTTCATGAAAAAATTCTTTTATATAAAAAAAGAATTTTTGATATGATTTGACGTGCAAATTTATTTGAACCGCGTTGTAGATACAGAGTTTTGAAAATATAAATTTCATAGTTCAAAATTTGAAGAAAAAAAGTGGTACATTTTAGACGAATAATCTTTCAAAAATGAAAAAGAAATAACGATATAACTACAAATCTGAAAAATCCAGTATTTTTGGACGTCTGAATTTTCTTTTTCGTACAAAAGATCAAATTTGATCTATTCAAGTTCTGGCAAATGTTTAGTTATAAACACATATATCCAAAACGCTGTGGTGAATCGACTTTTAAGCAAGGCAAGGAACAAAAGCTGAATAGTAAATATTATATTTGTTCTTTTACTATAATTATATTTATTGTTGATAAAGAGAGAGTTAAACACTGTGAAATGTAGGAAAGTCTTTGTTTATTAGAGTATTCGCAAATACTGAATTATAAGTTCCGTTTAATAACATCACATTGGTTTGATATAGATTGTGTATTTATGAAACAATTATGTAACTTGTATTGAACTTAGAAATTTTAAATAACAATCTACGTATATACTTGTTTTTCAAATGATTTTTTCGTTAAGTTTCAGATTAAGTGGCTGGTGAACATATTAAGTTCTCGTCAAGTTAGTTTCAAAACACAACATTTTTCAGATGGAATGTCTTACAAAACAATACTTACTATCATACAACATTTGTTTTCGCGAGTTAAGATAAAAACTTAGTTTCAAAATCTAATTAGATATGAAATCTAAAATTGTGTTGTCATGGACAACTGAGTTCTGAAAAAGAAAGAGATTCTGTAGAGTGTCCTATCTTTCATGTCCATGGGGTAATATACTTGAAAGACGAAGGAGTAGATATGCGTTGTAGTGTTAATTTGAACATAACTTTAACATAAGTAATTTTAACTTGTACATAAAATTCAACTCATTTCAAAAGTTTAACTCGTTACTCTGAGTTGTGTATATCTATCTATTGTCGGAAAATGTATTTGAGCTCTTGTGCGGTAGATAGGAACATAGAAGCTTTAACATAGTACTTTTTTGTTCAAGATGACGTAAAATAGTTTAATGTCATGTTATGTGCTTTTAATTATTTTTTGAGAAAAGTTATTCAATTAGTTATTTAATTATATTCAGTGATTCAGGATTATCAATCGTTTCTACTTAGTGAGATAATGATATTGTAACATAAAATACATATTTATAATATAAAATTCATGATATTTTGTATTATTAGAATATATATATTTTAATAGACAAAATTAATTAATTTAATAATTTTAAACTGAAACATCAATAACTTGATGAATAAATGAATTAATTTATTAATAGCAACAAATATATACATATTTAATAAAATAAAAGAAATCTAATATCTGTGAATGAGTTAGTTGAAAATTGAATAATAATTGCCTTATAAATTTGTTTGTCATTATTTATTGCCAATTCAAAACACATAAATATTTTCAATTTCAATATTTAAACTTCAATACGATCAGGTAAATTTTCCAAAAACATGTTCAGCTTCAGTTTTCGCATGTTCCTCTAAACTAAAGTGATTTTAAAAGGCTTATCAAATCATTAGAAAAATTATACTTATTAGGTAATACAAATACCACTTATTTGCCCAACTATATTTTGCACATATTTGCACAACATAATGTGATCATCATTCTACTAATATATAAAATTTAAAATGTATTTGTTTGTTGTTTTATAATTCAAGAATTACTGCTTGAAAAAAACTGTCTGAATTTTTGTGTAATGCTCGAAGTTTTGAAAGTAATTTTTATTACTTGACAAGTTTGTACTAACAACAACGTAGTTTCTCTTAGTGTCAAGAATGTTTGTGCCAAGCACGCGATAGCAACTAGTAATACATATTTTTTAATTTGTAAAAATGATTATTCTGAGTGGAATATATGTTTTCTATACAAAGGTACGCAGTGGGAAATTACCAGAGCCATACAAATAGCACGACTTTGGCACATTACAGTATGACAGACTATGGTAAACAGACCTCGTCGGTATTGTTTGTACTACTGATAACAAAAAAGACAATACAGTTTTCCGATGAAAAGACAGTTCTGGAGAAATTAAAATTTTGAGATTGGAACAGATATGCACCCAATCTCAAATGCAAAGTCGTATATCGGTGAAAATTTAATTCTGGCCAGAACTGAAATGTTAATAAACTAATTTTACCAGACTTCAAATAACAAAGTCTATTCAAACATCTGCCACTTCTGGTCCGCAACTCTGGCAGAAATCAGAAAACAAAAACATCGATTCTGTCTTTATTCTAGCTAACAAATAATTCTAGTGATAGATCGTTAATCTGCCAAGTTAGTCACTGTTTAACTAAAAACAGTGATTAACTCTGACATATATCAGACCTGAAATTCATTTTTGGTGAAGAGGAGATTGATGAAAATTGATGAATTGTTCTACTTTAGTTAACAAATGGTTACATAGGTAAAGCAACGATAGAACAATTTTGGCATATTTCGGATAAGAAAGTCGATTCAGAGATCTGCCATTTCTGACAGATTTCTACTATCCGTCTATTGACAAGTTGAAGATAAAATCCGACAAAACCCAACTACACAGAATACGGTCACAGTATAAATGAATTTTCACTTTGCCATGCTAGAAAGTCCCATTAACGATTTTAAAATTAAGTTCTTTTTAAATTTGCAATTCCAAAAGAAGGTCTCTTTTCCGTCATTTCATTCTATAACAATCTATATTTGCCCAGAAGCTTAGTTGGTAGATCTAGCGATTTCGTTCAACTTTTCGGAAAACTGATATAATAAATACTGTTCATTTAGTTCAACACTTAGTTCACATAAGTCGATCGTATTTTCATGATAGTGTTTTAATTACCCGTAGGATTTAGTCCAGGAGGACTGTTCCAGGACTATTCTGCAGGGAATACTCCAATTTTATAGCTTTTCAACAACCTATATATACTAATCAGAATTCTATATGCTATAATCGTAATACATTAATAACCAAAAATTTATAAGGAAATGATTTAGTTGTTATTCTCTCAACAAAATATTGATCCGATAAATCAATTATGATGAGATCATTTATTGTCTGTTAACATTAACAACGAAATAACCCTAGACAATGTCTAAATGTCGAGTTACAAATTTGGCGACCAATATAGTAAATAATGAAATAATACTAATAAATAAGGCTCGCAATATCGTTATAAATTAGATCACGGCATAAGCTTAAACATCTGTAGAAAATTGATACCAAGTTAAGCTGAACATGTACGTTCTGTAGTCATATAGGTTATCGTCTATTCACTGGATGGTTAATTCGCAGCAGACAAAATATACCGTTACCATGTTAAAGATAACAAAAACCGCGTATTCTATTAATTATTATGTATAATTATAAATAATATAAATAGTATATTTTAATAATATAATAATGCTTAATTTACATCGAGGAATTATTCTAATGTTACTTATATATATATCAATATATGTATAAAACGGTAGACTATAACTATATCAATAAAATTCGGTCTATTTTCTTGAACAATTTGTTGTATTCTAAATCTAGCAATTATCGAAGAGCCACATCATACTTTTCACATACATATACAAAATGAATCGGTTTAATCATATAACCCTACTCTAAACTAGATAAATTTGATTTATCTAGTCCATAATTTATTACAATTTTATGTTAACTGATCAAAATTAAAAACAATATTATATTTTTATAAAAAGTCATTGAGATATTTATAAAATGAGTTAACAATATATTCATCACCGATAACTTATTGCTAGTTAAACATAGTCGAAAAGTAAAATTAATCTTACAATAAATATGATAGGAGAAAATTGAATTTAAAATTAACTAGAAACAAGTTTAGAATACAAATCAGAAAATAAAGTTTGGATGTGCCTCCTTGTTATCTTTTTCGTGCATCAGGGACTTATTATGAGGAATTTCAAATAACGTTTTAAAAAGAAAAAAAAATCATTTTAACGTAATATTTGAATAAAAACAACTGTCTAATAACAAGTTATAGATAAAGGTCACCTTCCAATTCAGAATAATCTAAACAATAATAATGAACGAAGTTAATATAATCTTTTAAAATTGTATGATCCCTCGTATTTCATAAAATCCCGAAAAAATCCTTTCAGAACAAACATTAACTAGCACAAATAATCTAAAACTAAGTAATAAATACATTTAATAAGGTTATCACAAAAAACTAACAAAAAGAATTATGTATCCAAGAAATGTTATTGAAATTTTCATCGAATAATTGTTTCACACTATCCGTTCATCACTCAGTATAAACACTGACAAATACGAAATTGAGGCTAGAATGCTTGATAGGAAATGTTAGCATGATAGGTACGCGAGCACCGATCAACACTGAAAGTGCGCGCATGCGTATATCTAGAGCAACCCCTCAGAAGACGTGTCATAAAACTTTAGTCATCTGTCACGCCAGAAAAATGTGCAAATTGCTTATATTCAATATTATATTCATTATATATATATTTCTAAATGGTTCGCACCCTCAACATAATTTACTGCTCCTTTTTCGAAACAGTACGTTAACGATCTAGCGAAATTGTATACGCCAAAACGGAACATAACTGACAAGTAATTTAAATGGTAGCGCTGAGTGAAGAATTTTTATTAAATAATTGGTCTAGCTTGAATATTTCGTGACAGTTTTCGTAATACTGACGCTTTCGAAAAGTTTGGAAATTTGTGTTTTTTTTTTGCAACCATCGATTAAAATATTTTTACAATTCTGAAAATGAATTTACAATACTAAAAATAAATTGCAGAATTAATCAATGTTTTGTTGAAATATTCAACGAATTTGTTTATTTTTTACAAGACATTTATTGTATTGTCATTATCGTATTGCTTTTATCGTAAATTCATTATATTTATATTATTTATTCATTAATCGTAAGTATTAAGGAATGGAAATGATCCTTATTATAAATAAGGATCTTAACACTTTCACAAGCATTTCATTCATTTATGCAAAAAACATAAATGATTATATACTAATCCTTGTTTTTCATCTTGCCGTTTGTACGTAATTCGATTTATGTGTTATTTAATCTTCTACTAATTGGATTTACACTTTCTTCTAAATATCAATACAACAATTTATAAATAGTTCCTCGGCTAACAATTTCAAAAGAAAAATACTCAAAATGTATAACATTTCCGAAATGTTTATCTCTCTTTATATGTTTATCAGTGATATGATTATCACCATGCCCTGTAAAGCAGCGAGCAATCAATTTCATATAAAAAGCAAAAGCATTCTATTAATGTTAAATAACCCATTACTTATTTAAATACTAGTGATTTAAAATTTGTGTAAATAAGTAATGCAATATGATCATTTGGAGCTTGAATTTCATGGCTGCTAGTAATTAAATCTGTCAGTTGAGAAGATACAATACTAACCAACATTAAATCCGCCATCCTGATAATTACTGACCAACTGATAAATCGAGGAGCTATCTAGCCATACCAACTTGAGAAAAGCTACAGATTTATCTAAAGGTTGATCTAAGGGGATCTCGAAGTTGCCTCTTTAGAAGTTATGACCAGTTCAACCATCATGTCGACGTGTCAGAAGCCATGTTCGAGTCAGAACTGCATTCCAGCTCTACCGTTTTCTTACTTGATTTAATTTTCAATTTTGGATTGACTTTTGTAAACAAATTGATTTCGCTTATTACATTTTCACTTTACAATTCGTACTAAATTGTTAATAAGATAAATTTATATTATTTGCTTTAGGACTGTCAAAGAAATATGGTTAATTAATTTTGAATATCAAAAACATGTTTCATACGTATTACTTCTTTTCCAAAATTTCTTTCTGTAAAATGATACATCATCTCTTTATTGGATTGATGTAAGCAAGTTTGATTACAAACATGGGTCATTCCAGTTTCCTTTGTGTATAGCAGTCAAATCATTGTGTTTTTTTAGACTGCTTTGAATTGTCTATAACACAAAATTCAAATGAGTCCACGTTGTTCTGACGATGTTAAATTACATGCAATTTTTAGATGGCGTTGAAAATCACCATACACTTGTCATAAAAGCTTATGTCATCAACTATAAAAATGTAATTTGGTATTGCGTATATTTTAACTGGCCCATACGCAATTGAACAAGAAAGACACATGCACCAAACTATCACTTTACTAATAAGAATTTCCATTGCAATACTACAATCACTTATTCCTATAAATATTTGCAGTAAGATGAATACATGTATTTATCGTTTGGAATATGAATCTTTGATTCGTTTCATATTTGATTATTTCAAAATTCGTTTGAAATTTAATTGAAAAAGCAATATTCGTTCAATATTTTCGTATTTCAAAATTGAAGTGTATTGGCCGAATGATAGGTTTAAGTTTGTCGTACCTTTTTATAATTTCCAACCGAATCAATTAAATTGATTAATTTTACAACGGGTTGAATTTGATGGTATATAAGTAATTATACATTTAAAGAAAAAGTACGGATATAGCTTTCAACATGATAAAACCTAGCGAAATTAATAAAGAAAACAATTAAAGCAATTATCTTTATGATTTATACTATATACATTTTGATGTAGATTCATTTGTGTTGCATACTGCTGGCTATACAACACATTAAATATTCATTTAAAGAATTCTAGCATAAAATTCATCTGGATACATTTTACATTAATGAAACAATTTATATAAAATCAAGTTGTACGTGGTCGATACAGTTCAAAATATAAACTATACGACGTTTGAGTATATTTTAATTAACATAATTAATAAAAAAAAAAAAAAAAAAAAAAACACAATTTTACAAAAAAAAAAATAAATAAAAAAATAATTATTTTTGTTTAAAATCTAAAAATATGTTAAAACAATCTATAGTAATGTTAATGTAAAACACAATGTAAACTTAAATAGGAGGTGAAAAAAATAAAAAAGAAAGTGAGGGGGGGAGGAGAGTGGTACATAAAAAAAAAATAGCACAATCAA
>JABFQD010005184.1:0-10963 GCA_022817045.1 Psix sp. ZL-2020
GAAATCAAGTTATATTTATATTATAACTATAATATTAACATAAAATTTACATGCAAAATAAAATTAAGTAAATTCATATTTTAAACACGATGAATTAATTTGCTTTATGTATTTATTGCTTATTATAGCAAATGTATATGTACATATTATAGTTATAATATAAATATAACTTGATTTCAAATTTTTATCAATTGCATTTGATATAAAATTTTTTGATCACAATAAACCAGAAATTTTTACAGTTTATTAAAAAAATTGTTATAAATTTAATTTTATCATTAGAAGTCCTATCTGTACCTTCGCGTGAATATCTTAATTTTAAAGTCTAGTTTAAAAGTAAATTAACGGAATGAAATGAGAAATAAAGAATCGGGTTTTAATATTATATTATACGAAATTTTATTGATTTACTTATGTTTGACAAATATACATAAATTATCGGAATAAATGTAAATTATATTTCTACTTGATATTACTATATTATAGATTTTATCTATAATATAAAATTAATTGAATTGAATAAATAAAGAAAATTATTTATTCAAAACAAAAAATTAACTATTGATTTAAAAATTCGAAATTTACTTGGTGGATTGATTTCTGTTTTCAAACCAGTGCAATGAGCTTCTTTGGGGAAATCACACATGTGCTTTATAGGGTTATAATATAACCTAGGAGGACATGACAATACTGTAAGTCTTTTACCATCGCAGATACAGTATTTAGAACAGTCATTGTGTGCAAAGTAAATCAAATCTTTCTCAGATACATCATTGGAACAAATTCCTAAACAATCAGAATTTTCAGCAGATGCTTCAGTTTTAGTTATTGAAGGTTTAGTTGGTCGTGCAGGTCTTGTTGGTCTTGTTGGTTTTGTTGGCTTTGTCTTTTGTGTAGTGGTCCCAGATTGACATCTAACATCAGATGCATCATAACATCTTACTGTTATAATTTCATCTGAAGCATTTGACTGTACAGGCATGGTAGACTTTGTTTCATCTGATGTATTTGCTTGTGCAGGAATGGTAGGCTGACTTGGTTTAGTTGGTCTTGTTGGCCTGGTTGGTCTTGTAGGTCTTGAACGTTCGAGTTTACCAGGTGCTGTTTCACTTTCTTTTAAAACATTTGAATCGGAGTTTTCAGATTCTGATAAATCAATAATATCATTAACAGTAGTTTCAGATGAGATAGTTGCCTCAGCTGATATTTCTGAAGCAGAAGTGGTTGGATTGGTGGGTGTCGTTGGGCTGGTTGGCCTGGTTGGTCTGGTTGGCCTGGTTGGTCTGGTTGGCCTGGTTGGTCTGGTTGGCCTGGTTGGTCTCGTTGGCCTTGGTGGTCTATCTGATGTTGTTTCATCTTTTTCTGTTGTATTTGATTCATCTATAGTGGTATTCGATTCATCATCAGTGGTTTTAGATCCATTTTCAGTAGTACTTAATCCAGCTTCAGTAGTGCGTGGTTCATTGTCAATTGTATTCAGTTCATCTTCGTTAGTTCTAGACACATCTTTAGGAATCCTTTTCACTGACCAATTCCATTGTTCTCTTTTTAAATTATTAAGTTTTTCAATTTTTCTATAAAATTCGTTTTCATCAGTTCTATCTTCTTTAGTGGTTCGTGGTAGCACTGTTACTGGAATTTCACATGTCGTTCTACAATCCACGTTATAAGGATAATCACAAACTTGCTGCACAGGGTCAAAATACAACCCGCCGGGACATTCAAACATACATTTTTCTCCATGTACACATTGATAGAAAAGAGAACAATT
The DNA here is from genome assembly GCA_022817045.1 of Psix sp. ZL-2020. Classification (NCBI taxonomy): domain Eukaryota; kingdom Metazoa; phylum Arthropoda; class Insecta; order Hymenoptera; family Scelionidae; genus Psix; species Psix sp. ZL-2020. The sequence goes on from JABFQD010005184.1 coordinate 1,772, forward strand.
ACATTCGTGAGCCAAATGAACTGCTGGCCCGTCGTCGATAATAGGACATTCTGTAGGAATAACGACTGTTGTCGAAATTATTTCTTCAGAATCACTTGTGTCTGGAGTGGTTTTTTTATATAAAGATTCTTCTGCTAAGACTGCATTTAATCCAAGTGAAACTAGCACAGATGCTAGTAATACGATTGTGGTGACTAATAACATAAAACGAATTTATACGTTAATATTTATTTAAATTGTATTTGTTAACTTTACATTTTCAAATTAGTATGTATATATAATAATATAAATTAATCTTAATCACATACCTCTCATCACTGAAGTTTATTGAAGTCTGTATATCATTGAATGAATTAAAACGTTGAAACAATGCTCAAGGAGAATCGCCGAAGTACCTTATATAAATGAAATCTCTTTATTGATAATTTTACATATCGAAAGCTAAATCTCACATTTATCAAAATATATCGATCTACTCACGTAATGTCATATTTTGTATAGCAGCCTATTTGAGTAGTCATTAAAAATAGTTGATCTAATATTACATAATGTAATAGTTGTATTTTAATATTTTTTATTATTAATGTAAAAAAATAATAATATAGTATTTTCTCATTAAGTTATTTGTTTGTTACTAAATAAAATAATGCTTAACTTTCAAAAAACTCTAATGTTCGCCTATTTACCAATTTAAAGAACAATGTAATCAATTATAGACCATTTGTCATTTCTCATTCTAACAAATGAAAGGAAAAAAAGAATACTTAACAAATGTAGTATTTTGACTTATTTATATCAAATCATCAGTTACAATTAATTACACTTTGAATAACATATCACTGAACAACATCACAGTCTTATACATAAATTAAATAAACTGACCATTAAATAGATTATTTGTACATCATTAACTCTTTTATAACTTTATATTCAATATCACTCATTATTAAAAAAAATTGCATGAAGAATGTTTGTCATCTATTACCTTTCTGTTAACGTTTCTTTGATGTGTTCTTCTGGTTTTATCTAAAAAATTTTTTAGATTTGTTAGGCAAAATTACTGAAAATAATAAAATTAAAATAAATATATAATCGATAAAAATTAATTCCTTACAATTGTTATTGATGATGTTCCTTTTTTTTTCGTCCAGATTTATGACAGTCATGATTGTGGTTTTCATGTTCATCCTGACTCATAGTGCAATTTACATTGTGCTGATAATCACATACTTCAATTTTTGGATTAAAATAAAGAGGATATGGACAATTAAATAAAACTTTTTCCCCCTTATCACATTTGTAAAATAAGGAACAATTATTTTCATGGGGTAAATGAATTGCTAGTCCAGTATGTATTTTCGGGCACTCTAGCGAAGAGCTGTTTTTTGAAATATTTGTAATGTCATTGTTACTGCCCGAATCCATATTGTGCAACTCCGATGTTAAATTACTTGTATTTGTATTACAATTTACATGCTTTGACCAATCACAATATTTTTTTTCTGCGTTAAAATATAAATTGTTTGGGCACTTGTGGAGACTTTTACTTCCATTTTTGTACGTGTAAAATAAAGAGCAATTGCTTTCGTGTGGAATATGTGACACATGTTTTGACATCTTTGGACAATTTCTTTTTCGACCAATAAATTCAGTAGACACATTTCTACTAAAATTAGGGTTTTTAGTAAAATTTCCAGACAAATTTGCAGAATTTAATTTACGTTCATCTGTCACTGTATAATTATTTGATTCTGTTATAGTCTCTATACTATTTGTATTATTACGTGTCGCTGAAATATCATATTTTGTTCTTATGATACATTTTTGAATTGTGACATTGAAATGAGTTCCGTGAGGACAATGCCGAAGAATTTGTTCTCCATTTCTACATATGTAATATTTCTGAGAGTTGCATTCATGGGATAGTAAAATTGTATGATTATAATCTTCAGGCGGACATCTATTGAAAGGCGATGAAACTTGAATTATAGGTGAACTTGAATGTGATTTATTTAAGTTGTGACAATTGACATTGATTGGCCAATCACAAACTTGAAGAAGTGGGTTGAAATTCAATCCTAACGGACACTTTTTAAGTATTCTTTTCCCATAATCACACGTATAAAACATAGAACAATTAGTTTCATGAGGCAAATGAAGAATAATGCCAAAAGGTGGACACTCTATTGAGTGATGTTGTTTCAAAGTTTTAGATGTATTTATGACATTGCTACTCTCAGTTGTTGTATTATTAGAAAGAGTTTTATGACTAGAAACTTCTTCAGGAGAAGAATATTTTATCACATTTGCGTTTTTTGTAGTTTTTCCACTTGAAGGAAACATTCTCGGTTCAATTTCATTTAATGAATCTGTAAGAGTTGTAGTTGTAGTAAAAGGGTATTTCGATTCTCTGGGTTTATTAACAATTGTTATAGTTGTAGTTTCTTTGCCAGAATTACGTTCTGAACTTGTTTTACTGATATCATCTGGTTTTTCAGTTTTTGTTGTTGGTATCGCATCAGATTTACTCTTTGAAAAAGATGAACTAGATTTGCCATTGGTTACTGTTTGAATCGTTGAACTTCCAATTATACTAGATGGCTCTGAATTTTTATGTTTAATACAATTTTTTGATTTCTCCGTTACTTTGTCAGAACTATCACCCCACTTTATTGTAATATCATTTACTTCCGAATCAATAGAAATCTCTACAGATGGAAAATCTTCTTCAGAATCTAATTTCTCAGCGGAAGTATTAACCGTAGTTACAGAATCAAGTTCATCTTCAGTTTTAGATGTATTTAAAAAATCATCATATGATTTTGATGTAGCTACAGATTCTGTATTGTAATTTTCTAGCGTGACGGTATTAGAATTACTGCTTTTAGTTGGTGTTCCAATTGTTGATCTAATGTGGGCACTGTTTGAGTGTTTTGATTTTCCGGGTTTCGTACACATTTTTACAGTGGTACTTTCTTCACTGGAATAACTTTCTGAATGTGCGTTAGTTGTTCTTTCAGCAGCATTAGTTGATATCTTTATGGACGGTGAATGTATTTCAGAGTTCGAATTCATATCCAAATTATCAGTGTAAGTTTTATCATTTTGCTCAGAAAAGGATACTTCTGATGATTCATTTTCCAAACTATTTTCAATTGTAGATATATCATTTGAATTGTCATAAGATATTAATGTTGTTATCGGAACAGATGTTGTTTCTGTATTTTCTGAAACAGGAAAATAATTTTCTGTGGTCAACATTTCTGTGTTTGAATCATATGGCGTGACAGGATCAGTATATTCGTCTTCCGTATTAATTTGAATCATTGAGCTTTTTAAAGTAGTCGATGGATGTGTTGATTTTCCATGTTTCGTACAAAATCTTATAGTTACACTCCCTCGATTGGAATCACTTTCGGAATTTATTTCAGAATTGTTTTTATCCACATAAGTAGTCGTCTGTACGGAGGAAAAGTCTTCATCGGAGTTTAATTTGGTATCTGGATAATCTGTGTGAAAATTATCATTTCTCTCGGAAGGCAGTAATTTAGTTGATTCGGTTTTTAATGTATTACCAGTTGTAGTATTTTCCATTGGATCATCTTGAGATAACAAAGTTGATAAAGAAACCGGCGTTGTAGACAAACTTCCTAAAGTTGATAATTTGTCTGTGGATAAAATTTCTGTTTCCATATATTCAGGTGAAGTTTCTGTTTCCATATAATCAGGTGTTTCAACATTAGATGTTGTTTGAGTCACTAAAGTCTCATTTCTAACTGTAGAGTTTTTTGATTTTCCGGGTTTCGTGCAAATTCTGATAGTTGTAATTATTTCATTGGAATTACTTTCTGTACTTGTTTTGATAGTGACTAAGTTGCCATTAATTTTCTTTACAAAAGTAGATGATTTATCCGTGGTTGAAGTCTCTGTATTTAAATTATCTGATGTTACGGTTTGACTACTTTCAACATCAGATGTTTGAATCGTTGAATTCTTATTTGTACTGATTGGAAGTTCTATTGAATTTTCAGGTTTTGTGTAAATTCTCAAAGTTGTAGTTTCTTCACCAGAATTACGTTTCAAAATTGTGTTAATTATACTTTCATCTGTATCAGTAGATGTCTCTATGAATGGAGAATTTGCTATGGTACTTGATTCATTGTCCACATATTCCACGTCGGAGTCAATATTTTTTTCAGAAGACAGTAAGATTGTTGTTTTAGTTTCCAAAGTATTCTCACTATTATAATTATTTATTGATTCATCGTGAGATATTGAAGTTGAATTGACATGAGGTCCTATCGACGAACTTTCTAAAGTAGATAAGTTTTCTAAAGTTAAATTTTCCGTATATACGTCAGCTTCCGTAAAAATCTCTATTGATGGTGGATCTGTTTCGAAGCCTCTTGCTGTACTTACATAGACAGTGTGGAACTGATCAGTTTCTTCAGAAAACTCTGAACTTGGTAATTTACTTTCTAACCAATTTCCAGTCGTAGTACTACCAATTGAATAATCATAAAATATCGATGTTGATGTTGCATCTTGCCCCGTAGACTTCTCAAGTCTACCTGAAGTAAATGATTTTTCTTGGTTTAAAGTTTCTGTGTTTGAATTATCTAACACAGTTTGAGTAGTTTCAAAATTAGGTATTATTTGAATTGTTGACTTTCCAGGTTTCATATTCATTTTTTCAGTCGAATGTACTTCTTCAGAAAAGCTCTCCGAATTTGTATTGAATACCTTTTTATTAGCATTAGTAGACGTTTTTATCGATAGATTATTTTTTTCACAGCTTGGTTTAGTTTTAGGACAATCTGTGTAAAAAGAGTTGTATCTCTCGGAAGATAGTAATGTAGTTGATTCAATTTTTAAGTTTTTTTCAGTTGAAGTATTATCGATTAAATCTTTGGAAGATGTTAATAAAGATGTCGCATCAGGTGATGTAGACAAATTTTCTGTAGTTAATATTTCAGTATTTAAGTCTTTGGATTCGTCAGTTTGAGAAGATTCAAATTCAATTTGAATTGCTGAATTAGCAACTGTAATGTATGATTGTTTTGGCGTTTCAGATGTCGTACAATTTTTTATTGTGGTTGTAGTTTCAGGTAAAAAACCTTCCGAATTCGGTTTGTCGAAACTTATCTTTGTTTTAGATGTTTCTGTAGAACTATATTTGTTTTTAGAATTCTTTTCCATACTAGAATAGTCAGTTTGTAAATGATCATTTTTTTCAGTTGACATTAACTCAGTCGTTTCAGTTTCAGTATCATCTTTAGCTGTAATTTTGTTTTTAAAATCATTATATAATATCGATGTCTGTTCAACCTCTTGTATTGTTGATGTTATCTCTGATTGCAATGACTTTTCTGTACTTAATACTTTTTTTGTGATATCTGACGGGAACCATTGAGCAGTTTCGAATTTAGGTATTGTGATTATTGAAGTACCAATTCTTTCATTCGGATTAATAATAGTGACTTCTTCAGAATTACTTTCTGCAACAGAAGTGATACTTCTTTCAGTAATTAATTCTGTGGTTTTCGTATTTTCCTCCAAACTTTCGTTCTCTTTAAAAACGTTGCTCGAGATTGTTGTTTCATTTTCATCTAAATTTTCAGTAACCATAATGTTGGTTGGTTTAAAAATTGAAGTAGTTTCTTCTTTACTCGTAGTTTTTTTGATTAAATCATTCTCCGATGTGGACATAGTAGTAGTTTCTTCAATTTCTATACGTGAGGTTACCGTTTCAAGTTGAGCATTTTTTTTTGTATTTTGATGATTTTTATAATCATTATTATGTGTTGTAGTTATGGTTTCCATGTTTATTTTATCTTTATAATTATTTTTACTAGTAGAAATTTCAATATCATCAGAAATATTATTTATTTCTGAAGCTTGTATATTTTCTGATGTACTAGATAAATTTGTAATTTCATCAGACCCAATGGATATCATAGTCGTCGTTTTAGCAGAATTGCTTAGTGAAGGGGACGTTTCATTATTTTGAATAAATAATTCTTTAGATACTGTTTTATCTAGAAATTCTGTTTCAGTGCTACCATAATTGATATTTCCGATTTCGGTATTGGCTGAAGATGTTACTTGATCTTTACTTACATTTTGTATTGTTGAAAAGTCCGTATGATCACCATTTTCATCAAGAATTTCGCTGGAAAATTGCTGCAAAGTTGACTTGTGAAGTAAATTATTTTCTGCGCTGGATATATCTACTATATTTCCATTTTGTCTCGATGTGAAAAGTAATTCTTCTTCAGAGGTGTTTTGTGTAGATGTTTCAGTTAAACCATTTTCATCACTTTTTTGTGTACTTAGCTCATCTATAATATATATATGTCTTTCAGTTTCCTTCGAAAATGGTACAGAAGTTGATATATTATCAAATTCATCAGAAAATTCTGTCCTTTCCATAGAATAATTTTTTGTTGATAATTTCTGAGAAACTGATGGTGTTACTTCTATTCCAATCTGAGTTTTCTGGGTTCTAGGCGTTGCTGATGTTACAATAATTGTATTTCTTGATGGGATTTCTACACCTAATTCTTTTGAAGAAACACTCATATTGGATGGATTATTTATTAAATGTGAGTCATTTTGACTTACATCGTTATTTTCATATACTTGTGTTGTCGAACTTTGTTGAGTAACTTCAATATAATGTGTAGAAGTTGAACGATTCGTTAAAGTATGGTTTATGGTTGATCTGGTAGTTTTAGTTGAGTCTTCAGAATCTGTTTTCTCATTCGGCAGATAATTGGTGCTGTTCTTAAATTCACTCGAAGGTTTATTGAATTCAACAACTTCATCTTCTGGTTGTACTGTTTCTGAACGAAGAGAACATCCTGCATTTTCTGGATAATCGCAAACCATCAATTCAGGGTTGAAATGTAATCTGGTTCCATCAATATTATACGGACAATCCATTAAAACTTTTGTTGTCCCGACACAAGAATAAAACTTGGTACAATCGTATTCATGTTGCACTAAAGGAGTATGGTCAAATGGTCGAACCGCAGGACATTCTGTGTAAATTGCACTAACTCGTAACGTAACACAAAAAAAATTGAAAATAAAAAATTGAGTCAGAAACGTGTTTTCTGTAAAAAGCAGGCACGTAAAATTACATTGTTAAATATTTGATGGGGATTATTTTTTCACACGCGAAAACGTTAACACTCACCTTTCATAATAATAACATATTCAAACATCCAAACAGAGAAACGACAAATGATCTCATATGTACCAAACTGCTCTTATAAACAAGAATCTTATCACTAAACAAGAGAATTTTATACGTAACATATGGTTACATGAATTATTTGGTAAGAACAATTATCTTGTACAAATTCTAGGAACGAACGTATAACGTTAATAAAAAAGCATACATTTTATAATATCATAAGTTTATTCGATTTTAGAATTATGTTTTCTCTTAAAAAAATTGACATCAACATTTATTTTTTTAATTTTTTACCAATAATATAAATTTGTATAAATAATGTATGTAATAATACTAATATATATATAAGGAAACATATATAAATAATAACTTTATTAATTATAACATTATTAATTATCATATTAATAATTTAATATATTGTTGAAATCGAAAAAAACAAATAGTAGATAAGAAATATAAAATTTAATTTCATATCTACGTTTCTTAAGCATTATGTATTGTTATTATTAGTAAATCATAATTTAATATTTCTAGTATGTATGTCAAGGTATTTTAAACATAATCTCGAATAGATCGTATAATTTGTTTCCAATACTTATCAATATAGTATTAAAATGTATCTTTGAATTCTATAAATTAATATTTTTTCTTTGCTTGATGAACAATATTAGCTTCCCTCACGAAAAATGTCTTCTATATTAGTTTGTAATACAATGTTGTTTAAAAGAAATCATTATACAACAAGTCCTGAACCGAAAATTTTCTTAGAATTTATTTATGATTACTGATGTCAGTTCCATTGTGAGTTTGTTTTAGATGATGGTATTACTTAAAATTATCTTTTTAGCCTACTGTTTTAAATGAGAAGTCGTGTGGATTAATCCTTTTATAACTTTATCTTTGTTACACATTATAACAAGTCATATGCAAATTCATAAATAACACCAAGTTTAGTAAGTAAATGTATGATATAGTATTATGACAAAATTTTACTCAATTGATTATGATGCGCCTAAAAAAATGTATTTGAAATTCCAAAAATGTATTATTATTGGATATTAGTTGTTATATAATTACTTTTTTATGTTTGTCATAATATTTGTATTTTATTTATTTGATTAAATCTATTATTTTAGCACATTTGTTAATTAAATTATTATAGCATCCGTAGTCAAGAAAATGTTGATCACTTTTATGATGAGTATTTTGGAAGGTTACTCGCTTATATAAATAGATCTGCCAGAAGAAAATTGTTAATGTTTCGTCTTATCTTAGCCCATGCACTTCCGCGTCTCGATACAGGTGTGCATATTATATATATCCATATCTTCACCGAGACTTTCATTTACAGAGACGCTCTACATCGATTAAAAATCCGATATCATCTGCAAAAAATTAAATTAATCTTTATAGCTAAAACGGCAAATTATATTGACTGGTATTATTCAAATCGTTGATACAACTGATTTTACAATTTTAGATCCTAATCATTATCATTCAATACATAGTTTTATAAATTTATGTTTACATGTATGAAAACTGTATAATATAAATTAAATTAAAATGTAGATTTAAGCATATTAAATATTAAGCATTTCGATGCGTGATTAAATTTGATATCAAACTGTTATCACTAAAAAACAATAAAAAGAATGCTTTAATAATAATAATTTCACTTTTAATATAAGCACAAATTTTATCTGAAATACGTTTATATACAAATTGTATGCAAATAAAGAGCTACGCCGTTAAAAAGTAAAAAGCAACAAAAAATGTTTTGACAAATAAAAGAGTCTTTACTCGTTTTGATTGTAGTTTAATGTTATCGAAAGTACGTTTGAGCGTTGATTCTCATGTAATTAAAATATTATAGTAACAGAAATATATTTCTAACATTAATATTTACTCACATAAATATGTTTTAGTTCAATCCCTCTTAAAACTGTACAATCAATTATTTATCTTTTATTATATTTTCCAAAAATTATGTA
>JABFQD010005185.1:0-10962 GCA_022817045.1 Psix sp. ZL-2020
ATCAATAGATCATATGTTCTATTGTTTTTTATGAAGTAAAATTTATATTTGTAATATTGTATCAATATATATGTATATGAAATACGTATACACATATAATGAGATCAAGTTTAAAGACACTGCAAAAGATTTTATTAATGTGGTGAGTGAAAATAAAGTTTGTAAATAAAATAACGATGAATGTACATACTGTTAGGTGAAACTCCCGCAACTAATGGTACCGTTGGAGAATTGGGTAAAGCTGATTCGGTGATATTAGCCGAGAGTGAGCACACAGCACCAGATTCTGCTTTTGGTACACTTTCGACGGATTTTGCAGCAGTATAAGTGAACGTATGGGGTTCACTTGTCTTGCCTGAAGATATGGCATACATTTTGACAGTAATGGTTTCCGTTGGAGCAAGATCTTGACGTCTAAAGGGAGGAATAATGCAAGACAGATGAATTTGTTGCAGAAATTCTTTGTCGGGAACAACAGAGCACTCCCAAGGTGGTTCCATTTTTCCTGGCATACTATCAGGATCCAGTTGAAAAAGTATTTGAGTATCTTTTAAAAAGTTTTTGCCAAATATCATGAGCTCTTTGCCTCCTGTGCAAGGACAAGACGTTAGTGATCGTTTGCTGATTTCTGGAACTCCAGGGGGCTGAGCTGAAAATGTCCATTTTTTATATTACAATTTATTTAGCGATATTGAAATGTTATTTTGTTAAATATTTATATGTGGTGTATATTTATTCATAACTAAAAAGTGCATATTACAATGCAACATTTTATTAAGAGTATTATACTTGAAAAATATGTAAATGAATTAGTAGCATAAGATAAATTTTTTTATTGTGATTTAATTACGATAGTTTGAAAGAACACTCATTCCAAGCATGTAGTAAATAAAGTTTTTATCTCGTATTTATCTTCGTTCAATTGGTAACTTTTGCAACCTTTGTACTTATATATGCATTTGTATACATAACTTTCTTGTTTGGATGATTTATTTGTCATCATATTTGAAAAGTTCTGTTAATTATCATAAAATACTCTAAGAATTATTAATCAATATATATGAATGGTTTTCAGACAATAACATATTAAGATATTAATTAAGATATTAATAAAACATAGAAGCAAAAATATTAATAATAAAAAAATTAATTGCTCAAATCAAATTGAAAAAAATATTAAAGTTTACAGTCCTTAATTTAGTTCTTATTAAAATTATTGAATTCGATAAAAAATCACATTATTAATTATTAACATATTAAACCATAAAATTGTTCATAAAATAAACTTTTATGACTTTTAAAAGATTTAAGCTTCTTATTTTTGTTGTTTTTAATTTTATTTATATATCAAATTAACAGTCTAAAATACGAAAAAGATATAAGAGATCTTTATTACTAGAGTGTAATCGGGTAAATTATCCTTGTCTCTTTTTGGCGACAATGTGTGCAAACAAATAAGTTGCTCTCTGTTCCACTCCATCGATTTCTGAGATAAATGTTTTATCCCATTTTTGATAAGAAAAAACCTGAACTCCCACATGCTCCGATCATGTACTTCACAAACAATTTAAACATATGTTATTAATTTCAAATATTTTAAATTATAAGCAAAAATATTACTTAATTCTGCCTATACTTTATCAAAATCACCAATTATTATCAAATCTCTTCGTCTTCGCAAAATTGCGTAATAAATTCGATTGCTTAATAACGTCACTGAATCAGCAGCATTAAATCTTATCAGACTCACAGTCAAAAAAGAACTTGAGGAATCTTTTTCTCAAATTCTAGCTCAATTCGTTTGCCCAAATTTGTGCCTCAGAGTGTCGTTATTTGTCATTCTCATGATGGAATGTGTACAAAAAACGTTTGGGCAGTGGTATACATGAATTATGTGTCCCAGAGTAAAAAGCCCATTCGAACACTTAAGTGAGATCAATAAAAACACATTTTACCGTGTTATAAAACAAAAAAAGTCTACGATAAATCGTTGAATTCATTAATTTATAGCCAACTTACTGCAGACGATTGGTTGCGAGCAGATCTGTAGCGTCTCAGTTGTGCCGTCCAGGTGAATAATCGTGGTGCGGAAAACCATACGGCACCTCGTAGATTTTTTCTTGCTGCGGCCACCCTGAAGAACGCCAGCCTCCTGAGGGAATCGATGTTCTACATCAACATTTCGTTCCTTTAAAATACCAACGCAATCACAGGTGACTACCATATCTTTTCCGGGGTCCATGTCCACCTCAATAACAATTGTGCCATCGATTTTACGCTCAACACAGGGAGTCGAATTTTTTCCGCTAACGCGGCACGCTTGATAAAACATATGGGGCATTACGCGCCCTAAATCTGTTCCTATAAAAACCTGTAAGGTTGCGGGTTTATCGTATCCTATGAGTCGCACAATTGGAAATCCATTTCCAGTACGATCTTTCACGGCTCCTCGGGAGCCTTCTGTTTGGTAACGCGCACGATGCTGTTGCTCTGGCTGGCATATTATTTGAAGCATCGTTTTTCCGTCTCGAGACATATGATCTATAAAAATATTTTAGACTAAATTATTTCTTATATTTGTCTGTGCAGTTTTATTCAATTAAAAAATATTCTAGATATCTGCGAATTATACAAATACAAGTGTTTAAAAGTGAAAGATAAGTATAACACGATTCTGAACAAAAAGTATAAAAACTAATATTTTTGAGAATTATAAATAAAATAAGCAATTTCCATTTGAAATTTCGCAGCTATTTCTTTTCATCGATATCTAGAAGTCATGAATAAATGATTTCTAATTTATCACTTTTTTATAAATATTAAAAAATATAAGATACAGATTGATTTAATATTTAACCCAAGTTGCCTTTTTTAAGATGTGTTTCACGTGAATATAATACTTATTTTGGAATTTATTTTTAACTTACAAATAGTGTGTAAAATATTAATCAAAAAAGAACTAAAAATAAAGAGAAAAAATAAATTGATGAGTATCTTGTTACGTTATATTTTTTGAAGTATTCAATTTAGTATTTTTGATATATTACAAGCGTCAATGTGCTCGCTTTATCATGATATCAGACTGAAAAAAGTTTATTTATCAATAATCAAACTTATCAATTACTGAATTATATTTGAAATAGTTTGGAATTTTCAAATTAAAATTAATGGTATATCTAATTCCTCGCACCTTTTTATCAGTTTCGTTACTTTTTTTAACGAATAATCATGAAATTATATTATTGAAGTTATTTAAGAATAGACAAATCATAATAATAATAATTTTTACATTATCGCTAATTTCATCAATAATATTTTTTAAATAGTCATATTTAACAAGTGATTACTAAAATATTATTGTTATCATTTTGAAAAATAATTTTTTTTTCTAAGAATTATATCATTTTATGATATTTAGAATTGTAAAATTAAATAGCCCTTATCTAAAGATTATAATTGATAAAAATATTAGATTTCAATCTAAAGAAAATAATATTGTAAAATATTTAAAATATTTGTTTTCGTTTATTATTTAAAAACGGAATTCTAGATAAAAATAAATTAAATAAATTAACTGAGAAAAAATATTTAATCACTAAAATTTGGAACAAGCTACTTAACAATAACTAGTCATACGTCAAACCGACTGCCCTATCGCTGTCGTATGAAAATTTAATAGATTGCTACTCTCAAATTATTATAAAAAATATAAGAGTTATCAAATCATTTGGATAAACTAATAGAAATCAAATTTGTACAATATTTTTAATAATTTAAAGTAATAAACAATAAAATGAAGCAAGATAGTATTAAATTAGTTTTTCGAGCTATTTTGGTTCATTATTAATTTACTTATATTCAGTTGAGCTTGCGTGACACTTACGAAGTTGTGAGGTGAGCGTTACAGGGCCTTGATGAGCTGGAGGAGGTCGTTTAGTTAACACCCCCATAGCGGGGCGAGGTCTAGTCACTCCTACTACTTTTCCAACAGCTCCTCCGTTATTTGAATTCCGCGATATTGTCGAGGAAATGCCATTCGTTGTGCTCTTCGATGATTGCTTGTTCTCTCCTGAACGATGTCCGGCGACTTCAGAAAAAGCAAAGTTCGCATCTTCTGATTCAAGTTTTATGTCCATCTTCCTTCTCTTTAACACTTCTTTACCAGCCGAATTTTTCCAGCCTTCTCTTGTAATCAACTGCTGTGAACAAAAAACATTTTATAGAATCAATCAATATATCACTTTTTTCTTATATATTTGTTGGTTATTATCTTTTTATTTTTGTATTATCCTTTTAAATGCTACAGTAATAAATGAACATTTTTCATTTTTAATATTTAGTTAAGCAATAAATAAAATTTATTGTAAGCAATGAATTGGAACAATTATTTCGTATTATAATATTAAACTAGATAAACAAATTAAATTTCGAAACCTTGAAATTAGATTGCCACATTGTTAATTTCTAACGAATTTGAATTATGAGAGTTTTATTCTTCATAATTTAGTGTCAGTTATACATGTGTTCAATGATACCTTCTAAATAATTTAATAAAACATTAAAATCGAATAAAAAGATAAGAGAAATATTTGTGTAAAAACTATATTTTGAAAATAAATGTGCATAAACTTATGAAGAGAGAGAGAGAGAGAGAGAGAGAGAGAGAGAGAGAGAGAGAGAGAGAGGGGGGATATCGATGAAATAAAAAATAGAAATGAAATGTTTAACAAACGATGAATAATGAATTATGCTTTAATAGAATCGCAGCTGTTTTGATAATTATTTATTATGTGATACGAAAATTACAAAATTTAATGTTGTCTTTAAATATGTTTATATTGAAATTTGACTCTTTTGTAATTATAAGAAATCTATTCGAGGAAGTTTGGTGCTACTTGTTGAGAATGCATCTGATAAAGATATGTTACTTTTCAGTGATAATGAAAGATAAAATATATTATTATCAAAAGCATTAAATATTTTTTCAGCGTGAAATTTAATAACATATTATTGAATTTATACCAAATTTATAATTTAAGTATACATCCAACAATAAAATATTCATCTAATTTTACACATTTTAAAGACTGAAAAGTATTCAATTGATATTGTCAATATCAGTTAAAAAATAAAAATATGTATGCTATTGAAATAAATATTTGGAAGTATTTGTAAGAAGCATCATCAAGGACAAGTATAAATCGTGTATCTCTATGTCTAATACCCGAACAACGGTAAAACTAAAACCTTAATTCTGCACACTAGAATAACAGCTGATAAGAATTATAATGCGGTCACATAACTTGATACAGTGATAGAATGTTATACAAATAATATCTTGTAATCAAATTTATATATAATAAATAATCACGATTTTCATCATGTTTATTATTTATTTAGCATATCAATTGTTAGTATGATTACAATATAAAAATGAATTTCCAAATCCATTGTAGATGTGAAAAAAGGAATAATTTTTCATACACAAACATTCTAGAACTGTTCGACGTAACGCACTAACAGAATATTCTACTGTTTAAAAACCACTTTATTGTATCGACTTTACTATTAAAAATAAAATTTCAAAATAATATTCAAATTGTAATTATGTAACAAGAACAGTCGTTTATTGCTAACATTATGATGTTCCAACGGCGAGATAATCCGATTATAATTTAGGAGGAATATCTTTCATTGGTATGAAATCAACGAAAAATATTAACTTTTATTCTTATCATCAACAAATGTAAAAATTTGTTCAATGAATATCCTCATAGGTGGGATTTGAAGCTACGCGGATGAGGTGTTATTCATAGTTGCAGCAATCAGAAGTGTATAGTCAGGAGATTAGTGATTGACGTAACTAAACTGTGACTACATATTGTATAATGAACATGTCATGTATGAATCCATAAAGGTGTCTATCATCGCGAGTTGTAGTCGCTTCGGTTACGTTGTCTCGGTCATTGTAATGACGTCATTGGAGCAATGACAATTTGATATTTCAAAGTTTCGATTTGTCTGGACAGAAAAGTCATTGTCAGCTGTGACTTACGCCACTTTTGTTTAAGTGCTGTCGGTCTTCGAAGCCAAGACCGGAGTCGTTGGAATTATCACAAAGGTCTTGGTTGGAGCCGGTTCTGGCCCCGATTTCATCCGACTGACGTGCGACGCCGTTCGTCGCAGACGATAAGGTCGCTGGCGTTTGCGGCTGCTGGCTCTCTTGCTGCGGCTGCTGTTGAAGTTGGCGTTGATTAGCTCGTCGACTAGCTGAACCTCTCGTAATTGCGCTTGTCACCGTTGATGATACTTCGCTGCCTGTAAAAAATAATGGACTATAATCATTGAATTACTATTATGTAATCACAATTATTGTTTCAAACTAAATTTTTGAGGCAGACACCATAGGATAGATTTTTTCAGATAAACTGATTTTATAAAATGATCCAATTAATTACAGCAAAAGAATGTCTTATTGAACGAAAATTGAACATAGTATTATAATAATTAGTGAACAATAATAATTAGTCAAATGATGTATCTGAAAATTAATTGGAAATATTAATTTTGTAGTTTTGAATTTAATATTATTTCTAGACGATGATTTTGTCTTTCATTTGACTAATCGTCTTGGAATAAAATATTAATTCTAGACTTTGAAGTAGATGATATCTAAAGATGTGACGTAAAATTGACTAAATATCACTATGCGCATTTCATATCGAGTATTTGAATCTGAATATTTACATTATTTGCGCTATACATATTATCATGTTTTATTCTTTATTTTTCTGCTTATTAAAAAATCTATGTAGTGAATTTGCTTCGTCATGGTACAATCACATAAATTGTGCGACTATTTGAATCTCTTCAAAGGGACATGGAAAGAGAATAATATAAATGCCCGAGTTGTTATCGTGATTTCAGTTCAGGAGCACGAAGCACCACGCCGAGATGAATGACGTGCAAGGGGTTATTTGTTACATCCAATCTTGTGACCAGAAACATAAAATGAAATCGAAACCAAACGATTTCTTTAATTTGAAACCTGTGATTTTTCTAGAAGGAGTAGTATATACAGCTTTTTTTAACAAACATAAAATCAAATTGCATTTGATTGAAAAGAATTAATGGCCAAAAACTTGCCATAACTAATGAACCAAGAGACAAAAACTTTGATTTAAATATTAAAAAACTTTTTATAATTTAAAAAAATCACGTTTTCTGTCAGAAGTAACCACTGTTTGATGTTTTATAGAACCTTGAAATTATTGTACTGATTTAGATTTAAACTCAAGACACAATAGTTTGGTTTTTGTACTAATCGCACACATCGAGTTTTTCAAGTAGTTTAATTGACGTGAAACGTCTCATGTATTATTCATCCAATGCAAATTCACGACTTTTTGCCAATATTCGGCAATGCTCTTTCTCCCGTCAACTTCAATATGAAATGATTCCTTAGATTCAGCAAAACTAAAATCGAGTCATCTTAATGTCAGACATGGACCGTTATTATGCGACCTAAGAAAAAACACGTTTATAATACTTAAGAGTGTTATACAAATTATCAAACATTATGTCAAAATTTTGTCAAAATAAAAAATCACGAATTAAAGTTATTCGCCAACTTAATTTTCATATCATCCAAAAGTTGATCAAATAGTATTTATAAGTTAAAGATTTTGAAGTAAGAGTAAAAGAAATATATTCAATTCAATCACTTCGCACTCATTTTGCATAATTTATTCTGAAGTTTGAGCGTATAAGTTCTTAAAATAAAGCTTTAATATGTAAGTAGAACGAATGTCTGTACACATAACTTAATTGCGAATATTTTATTCGCTGTTTAAGACTGTCTTAAACCATTATATGCATTTACTTTTTTGTTTTTATTTCATTTTTATCTGCTTTTAAAGGTGCGCAAAAAATAGTCTTGCAAAACAAAAGGTATATTTGTTTTTGTTATGAATTTTATTTCAGAAATATCATTTTTTCCATTGATAATGTAAAGTGAACCGTGATCTAATTTTTAGATTTTTCAAGATACAAAATTTTCGAAATACATTTACAATGTACTTCAGGACAGAAAAGTTGCGATAAGAACTGTTTACATTCAAATGCTGCGATAACTTTTCGTTCGGTCGTGTCACTGTTTTGATACATTCATTCGATGAATCTGAAACTCATATGTCAATTTCACTTTTCCAGAATGGTTTATATTTTAACAAAATTCAATTGTATACTTTTATTTAACCTATATTCCTTTATAAATTCCATTTCAATCTAATATATGAGTTAATTAAAATTATTGATTTGAAATTAATTATTTTTCAATTTTTTGTCCATAAATATAAGATTCAATATCAAATTCAATAACGATAAGATTCAGGTTACAACAATTAAATATCGTTTTCAAACATATAAAACAGATAAATGACAAATGTTTTTATGCATTCTGTACAGAAAACATTAAAACAATATTAAGAGAGAATAAAAAAGCTCTAGAAAAAAATGAAAACGAAAAAAAAAGAAATAGTCAAGTAGCATTTTCCAATTAACAAAATGACGGGAGATAATACTTACGCACACGTCTCTCGCACGTGTACAAACATCGGACTTGCGCTTTCTCAGTTCACGCGTGGGCTAATCAATTCTCCCCAGCATAATTAAACTTTACTTATTTGTATTACTTTGAAACCGAAGGCTTCTCTCGTACTTCAAATACCGTAAACGTTGCTTTTATTTCGCAACGATTAATGTGACGCGAATACGCCTCCACCTCAATCTTCCGCGACGCAATAATTACGTCATTTCGGCCGTTAATTAGTAAAATCGTTTCTTCACATAAATATCTCAACTGAGAAAACGTATACACAACTTTGTGTTCAAATTCGCTAATCATTTATATAAAATTTAGGCGATTGTTCATTTCACGTCGTACGCCATTCTTGTAGAATCAGTGGCGCCACTTCCGTTGCGCTATTTCTTTCCCGCAAGACACGTGTAACTACATTGGTGATGTATTAATGCAGTTAATCGATGCATTGTGTAAAAATTATTCCTTTTTTTAATCATTTCAGAAAACGTACATTTATGTGTCTGTTTGGTAAATATGTATAATGGCATATTATTTATTGCACGAATTCGTACATCGTAGCGCCACAAGCGATGATAGCTCAATGAAGGTGCTTGGAGAGTGAAATCAACGGGTCAAGCATGATATCAAAGAATTGTCGACGCCCGCGGCAGGTATAATGGCATCAGGCGCATAATCGACTCGGCCTTGAGAGTTGAGACTCATGATTAGCACAATACACTGCGTTCGCGATATAATAGTAACGATGTTTGTCGATCTCGTTATCAAGACTGCCTCGTGGACGCTCCTGTTAAGCATAAATGATCCAAAACGCAAATATCCCACATGAAATTTGCGTTATTTCGGAACTCGATGTTAAGCCACAACTATCACTCAAAGACGAGAGTTTCAAGTATCGAGGAAATGTCAACGACTTGCACAGGCAAAGCTATTGTATAAAAAAAGAATTCTTAGATTTAAAACAATGAACATTAGTCTAGTTACACGATACATATATTTTGTATGATTAATGATAATATTAATGATACATTTATAAAGTTCTAAAGTTGTTTCAATTATTGAGCAAAGTGAGTGGGTTTGTAAAAGATGAAATTCTACAATCAAAGTGAAATTTAGAAAAGGATACAAATCAAAAATGTCTATTTATTACCTATTCATAAATTGCAGAGAAACCTAACCTGGAGAAGATTTTTGAGTTTATATTTGCAATTCTTGGCACAAGGCATTTTCGTTCTAATTTAGTTTTGTATCATATTTTGAGTGTATTTAATTTATTTTATTGAGTAATCCAAAATGCTATTGATATTTTTATATACATGTATAAGAAAAGCTCATTGCAAAATGTTCACAATCATGGTACATTTTTAAAAATTGGGCAAGTAAAGCTCTGAAGATTAAAGCCTGAATGGTTACATGTATGAATCTTTATGCATTTTGCATATATGAATATTACATGTTAACAATAATTCATTATTAGATATGCCATAAATCATCATCTTAACACAGCAAAAATTGTCGCTTTAATAGTGAAAGTAATTCAACTAACAATTTTCATTTGCTGTAACATTTTTGAACAACTTCAACTACAAATAAGCGAAGACAAATACGATGAGTTATTTGAAGTAACTCAACTTCAATTTTTAGGATTGCTTTATCATTTTTACATTTATGTTGACTTTTATTCAATTTTAATAAATAAAATTTAATTATTGTAGATATATGATTTAAGCGTTGCTGAAATGTTTTTCTTAAAGATGAGATGCTTTTGAGTTAAAAAGAAGAAGGATACAAATATATTTTTAATTCTAAATCATTAGACTATGTCAAACAATATTATACAAGTACTCTGTATTTATGTTAAAAAGTCAATTCACAAGGTTAATATTGAATTATATTCCAAGATTTCTGAAGGTTTTTATAAGTTTTAGATATATTTGCGCCATTTTCTATTTATTGATGTAAGAATGAATGAATCAACGAGAAATGGTAATCCGAATTGAAAATGTTTGATAATCAATAGAGATCGATTAATATGATTTTTTATGGTAATTCATTTTATCCTTTTATTTTGTAAAAACATAATGAGCAGTTTTAAATAATCCTCTCGTATGTACACTTATAGTGATTCACCTAAAAAACCCATTATATGAACACTCAGGAAATTTCACAGACAGAAAAAAAACTAGAATTATGAACGATGACTTCGTATATGAAAATGTAGATTCTAAAATAGTACTACATTGTATGAAAAATGTTCTAAAATTGCATTTGAAAATCATTTTATATTCGTGGAATTTGAATAACAAAAAACTTGTCAAACTTTTTATACTAATTCTAAATAATAGAAATACCGTTGAAATTAA
>JABFQD010005186.1:0-10961 GCA_022817045.1 Psix sp. ZL-2020
TATGATTCTATAGCATCGGTAAATTTCCCACTATCATAATAATGATCACCAATTTCCTTTAAAATCTTAGCTAATTTCTCAGAATTGCCTTGAGAAATATACTTGTCCTTCAGTTTTAGCCAGTCTGAAATACACAAAAAAGAATTTTAAAAGAAAACCTATTAATTAAAAAAAATTAAAATATTCAACAAGTTAACCTATAAACTACATTTATGAAAATAATAATTACTCAGCGAAAGATTGTTCATTTTGTTTACTTTTCGCATTCAAAAATTACATTTGTCGTTTTTTGTTTGGATTTACAAAATAATTATTCATAAACT
This sequence comes from Psix sp. ZL-2020, assembly GCA_022817045.1. Taxonomy (NCBI): domain Eukaryota; kingdom Metazoa; phylum Arthropoda; class Insecta; order Hymenoptera; family Scelionidae; genus Psix; species Psix sp. ZL-2020. Next base: position 324 of record JABFQD010005186.1, read on the forward strand.
TACGGTTCAAGTCACTTGAAGTTTCCATGTTTTGAAATATGTAATTGTATTATTCGTTGAATGTATTTTAAATAAAATTTATAAATAAAAAGGCAGTCAATAATATACCCGTTTCTTTCCTTTTTTAATACAAAACTTTTTCACAAACGTCTGATAATAATAAATTGATAAAATAATACGCGGTTTTCGAATCCGTAATAACAAAAAAAAATATTTATGGCGCTAAAAGTTCAATATGACTCCATAAATAAAGGATGCCACTATACTTTGGAAACTGACCTTTCAATTCATAGTGACATTTGGAATAAAAAAATACAAAACCAGACAAATAGCATCTTCAAAATCGAGTGTTTTTATTTTTAATAAAGGATGATTTTGTGTAGTTTTTAATACGTACAATATGTTGTCACAATTACTGGTTTCTTTTTAAATCTTTGTTCTTAAAAATTTTTTTTTCATTTACATGAGTTTTTTATTTAAGTGTAATTTTTTTCCCGCGTATATTTGAATAAACATATTTTTAAGTAAATTTAAACTGCGCATTATTTTACAATCGCATAATTATTAAAATGTAAATTCCTGGAATAAATATTTTAAATGCAAAAATATATAAGAAAATGTTAAAAATTAGCATGATAAATTAATATTTCAAACATTTACCTTTAGAAATATTTTCATTGTAAACCCGATGTTTATAGTAATTACTTATATTAAATGTAACAATTTCCCCGAATCTTAAAAACCATTTAAAATTATATTTCGTTTAATACGTTCAACTAAATTAATGTTTCAATAATTAATTCATGATTTAGTTATTTAATCTCAACCTTATTATTCAAGATGGCGCATGAATCGCAAGAAACACTGTTACAGTCGTAAGCTGTAATTCACACCAAAGACACAAATATAATTTACACAAACGATTGTCATCGAAATTCGTCTGTGAATTTTATTTCTACCGAAATAAACCAACATAAATATCTCATCAGCGAACACCAATAATTTAGGTTATTCTATGTATTCCAAAAGTTCAAACCATCAACCCAAGTTAAAATTCTACAGTTAACAAAACATTAAAAAAAAAAAAAACAAAAAAAATTAGAATCCCTCATTTCGTGAGTATCTAATATTCAAACTAAACATCTAAATATAATTTTATGTATTGCTGAAAAAGAGAAAAAATGAGTTTATTATCGTTAACCTATAAACACCTGACAAAAATCCCCGCAAGATTAAAAAATGAAATAAAATGGTTTGCGAGGAAATTGCACGAACAGCCGGTAGTCGAGAAAGAGCTGGTTTGCAACGTGGGTACAATCGGTCACGTAGACCATGGCAAAACGACGCTGACTGCAGCGATAACAAAATACTTATCAGAAGAGAATGCGAGCTGTAAGTATTTGAAGTATGAGGATATTGATAAAGCCCCGGAGGAGAGAGCCAGAGGTATCACAATAAACATAGCTCACGTAGGATATGCGACCAAAGAGCGGAGATACGCGCACACGGATTGTCCGGGTCATATGGATTTTGTAAAAAACATGATCAGCGGTGCTTCGCAGATGGATGGAGCGATCTTAGTGGTCGCTGCGGACGATGGTCCGATGCCTCAGACGAAGGAGCACTTGCTACTTGCCAAGCAAATTGGCATTCAACATATAGTCGTGTATATAAATAAAGTACATAGATCATATACATTTATATGTATATATATAGATATAAAAATATACATATAAAAATGTACAGATCAAAATCAATCAATAATTCCATCCATTTTTTTTCAGGCTGATATATCTGACGAGGAAACTATGGAGCTGATTCAAATTGAAACTCTGGAACTGTTGGATAAATATGGCTTCGATAGCTCGAAAAGTCCAGTAGTTTGTGGCTCAGCTGCTCTGGCTCTAGCCGGAGATCAATCTAAATATGGAGTACCATCGATAAAGTCATTGTTGGATAATATAGACGAATCTATACCTACGCCGAAGCGAGACTATGATGCGCCTTTTGTGTTGCCAGTTGATAATATAATATCTGTGCCTGGGAGAGGCACTGTCGTGGTTGGTACCATCAAGCAAGGGACGATGAAAAAAAATGCCGAATCACATGTTGTGGGTTTTGACCAGATTTTGAAAACGAGTATAGCAGATATACAAGTGAGAATGGTTTTATGTGATTTTCTGTATTTTAATTATGGGATTATTTGGTGGATTTGAGTTGCTTTTATTTTATTTCAGATTTTTAAGAAAAGTGTACCTATGGCACTTGCAGGGGAAAATGTTGGTGTTTTAATTCGAAATATGAAGCTGGGTAATATTAAAAGAGGAATGGTACTTTGCCAAGCAAATACTTTGAAGTTGACCAATCATTGTGAAGCTCAAGTATACCTATTGTCGTCTCATGAGGGTGGAAGAAACAGACCAATACAAGTACAAAAAATTGTTTGAATAAACGCACTTGAAGATGTTTATTGAATTGCTAATGATAGATTTATGTAATATATATTTTTAAATAGATACAGAATTAAAGTTGTGTTTTGTTGTAGAAAAATGGATATTGTGGTCAACTTTACTGTAATACGTGGAATATACTCACACGACTGGATCTTATGTTACCTGGTAACAATAATATGCTAATGCCAGGAGAAAATGTAACAGCTAAATTAACTACTTTGAGCCAAATGCCTTTGATGAAAGGTCAAACATTTACGATAAGAGAGCTGAACAAAAAAACGGTTCTTACAGGAATAATAACTGATGTATATAATCCTATACATTTTGACAAAAGGAAGATCAACGAAGCTGTTATAAAAAATTTATAAAATAAAATATGTTTCCTAATTTGAGTGGTACATTTTTGATTAATAATAACAGAAGCATAAAACAGTCATCTACATCAGCCCATGTGTCAAAAAGTATTTAGAAAAAACACCATGGCGACCACCTTTAAACATGGAAATTCCAATTTAAATATATGTAACAATAAACATATTTATTGTTTTACATTTTTTGATATTGAATTATATTTATATTCATATACTTTTATATAGACTTCGTATCTGAAGAGGAAATTATAAATAATTTCGAAATGTCAAATTCAATTTGATTATTTTCAGTTCCTTTGTGGTAATTTTTAACAGTATAAACAATAACAGAAACAATTATTATGAACCCATCTTGATAATTTAATTTATGACACATTTTAATAAATAAATTGTATTGTTAAAAATTAATTATTTAAATTAAATATTTGAAAAAATATATGAATACTTATTATATTTTCGTATATTCTCATCAGTTCATTAAGAGGATGTCAGACAAAATTACCGACATAACAGATTTTTAAAATTAAATGAAAAAAGCAATATTTAGGCCCAATTTCAGACCACAAATCAATTCTGTCACGTTTATAACATAGTTCTATAAAAGATTCAAATAGTTTTATGCATAATTGAAGAATTAAAATTTGCAGGCGTTTTTGAAGTGAGGAAAAAAGCCCTCACACAATACATTCAAATTAAATCTTATAAAATAAAACAAAATACATTATTTTATAAAAACAATGCAAATTAAAGTCACCTAAAAATTAGTTCGACATCCTTTTAAAGGATATATTTCAGTGTACATTTGTAAATAAAAAATAAAAGTATTCTATAATGTTCTCAAGGATACTTATATTGCTTAGTTTAAAATAGATTAAAATTCCAGTGTAAAAGATGAATAAGTTTAACACTTATTTTTACGGTTTATTAATCATTTTCGAATTTATTACAAGATACTATTTCAATGAGGTGTCTGTCAGCAGGTTACATAATAATGCGAATATTGTGTTCGTTATTTAATTTTTATTCATGATCAGTGTGTAACGTATTAATATACGCATCACTATCAGTCCTCTCGTATAATTTTCTCATTTTTATCTTACACAATGTTGCCATCGCTTTACACTGCATTTGTGGCACTGAGGCGCTTTTTTGACTGAAAAACGAGTACCGACAAAACACGAGATCACGAACATTCGCAGTGTCGTCGCAGCTCAACAATCTAATCGCGCGCCTCCCTTGGCGTTTAAGAATCGCAATTTACGCAGCGAAAGAAGCCATGAAATCTGTAACCACTTTCTTCAATTTCGCATCAGAAGCTTCGCTGATAATGTTTTCCTTAGCGATTGTTGCAAGAAGATCTTGTTGGGTGGATCTGAAATAAATTAAGGTTCATTGTTATATGTTCATTTTTAAATATTAAATTGTTAGTTTATAATCATTTTAATTATCAATTATGCTAAACAAATAAAAAAAAATATTACTTGATGTGTGCAAGGAATTCTTTTTCGAAAGCAGTAATCTTGCTTGGGTCCAATTTGTCAAGATATCCTCGGACACCACAATAGATTACAGCAACCTGCTCTTCAATGGCCATTGGGACTAAAAAAATCGATTACAAATTACTTTTTCGATCCTACATTTAATCATTATTTTGCCTCTACAGTTCAATGAAAAAATTATAAAATTCTTTTCGAATTCTTTTCAAAAGATTATTTAAGTTTTCCAGTAAGAAGATAAACAAATGTTGATAAGAAACGAATTAAATTAATTTTTTCAATTTTTATAAAGGAACTGTGATTTTCATGATACATTTCAAAGTACTTTAAAACTAAATATTAAAAATCGTTACCATATTGGCCTTGTTTCAAGAGTTCTGTCAATCGGACACCTCTGTTCAAAAGTTGTTGCGTGGCAGCGTCCAAGTCGGAACCGAATTGGGCGAAAGCAGCGACCTCACGGTACTGGGCCAACTCCAATTTCATTGAACCAGCAACCTATGTAAAACAATAATAAAGAATTTAAAGAATGCGTAAAGACAGTGATCTTCAAAAATAAAAAATATTGTTCGAAATAAAGCACACCTGTTTCATGGCTTTGGTTTGAGCAGCAGATCCTACTCGAGATACGGAAAGACCGACGTTGATGGCTGGTCGAATACCTTTGTAGAACAACTCAGTTTCCAAGAAGATCTGACCGTCAGTGATGGAAATGACGTTAGTGGGAATGTACGCGGATACATCACCGGCTTGAGTTTCGATAACCGGCAACGCGGTGAGAGAACCACCTCCAAGTGAATCGTGCATCTTAGCAGCTCTCTCCAGGAGACGAGAGTGCAAGTAGAATACATCTCCAGGGTAAGCCTCACGACCTGGAGGTCGTCGCAAAAGGAGCGACATCTGACGGTAAGCTACGGCTTGTTTCGATAAATCGTCATAGATGATCAAGGCGTGTTTTCCATTATCTCTGAAATTTGATTTTACATTAATCCAGATTGTACATAATTTTATAGATAATCTTTTTAAAAGAATTTGTCGAAACATTTTTTCAAAAATATAATTTTGGTGATTTTGCAAGCAAATTTGAAAATCTTAATGAACAATGATTTATTTATATTTGATAATTAATTTACTACTTTAATTATTTTACTTGATATTCAATTTATATTAGTTTTATTCTATTTTAAATAGTCAAAATATAAACCTGAAGTATTCTCCCATGGCACAACCGGAGTAGGGAGCAAGGTACTGGAGAGGAGCAGCATCAGAGGCTGTTGCAGAGACGATAATGGTGTAATTGATGGCATTGGCGTCTGTGAGACGTTTGACGATCTGGGCAACAGTAGATCGCTTCTGACCAATGGCGACGTAGATACAGTACAGTTTCTTCTTCTCATCACCAGCGTCGTTGAAACGCTTCTGATTGATGATAGTATCAATGGCAAGCGCAGTTTTACCAGTCTGTCTGTCTCCGATGATCAATTCTCGCTGTCCTCTACCAATTGGTACCAAAGAATCTACAGCCTTAATACCAGTTTGCATAGGTTCACGCACAGACGTTCTGCCAAAATAATTCACACATTAATTTAAAATGTAAAAATAAAACGATAAGATCAAATTTTATAAATGTAACATAAAGAGATAATCATTTATGATTTTTTATTAGAATCATAAAGATAACAATTTTTATAATTAAAGATTTTTATTATACATACTTTTTTTTGTGTAGAATTTTATTCATTAGAATATAAATATTATATTGATGTATATTACCTTGGAATGATGCCTGGAGCTTTGGTACCAATACGGAACCTTTGCTTGTTATTAAGTGGACCTTTTCCATCGATGGGGTTACCCAAAGCATCGACGACACGACCCAAAAGCTCATCACCGACTGGGACGTCAACAATGGCACCAGTACGCTTGACAATGTCGCCTTCTTTGATGTGTCTGTCGTTACCGAAGACTACCACACCGACATTGTCGGGCTCCAAATTCAACGCCATACCTTTTAGGCCAGAGCTGAATTCCACCATCTCATCAGCTTGGATATTTTTTAAACCGTACACACGGGCGATACCATCTCCAATACTTAGTACACGTCCAGTTTCTTCCAAGTTTGCCTATTATATAAAATAATCAAGTTCAATTATAAAAATAAGATTATAAGGTTTCCTTAAAAAAAGATGTTTTACTGTAAACATTACATTAAATTCGCCAATCTAACAAATTAATTGGAAAATTTTAGTTTTTAAAAATATTTTTTTAATTTTCATAAAAAAAGAAAACTGCGTGTTTATAACAATTTTCATTGCTTTAGCGTTCAAAATAGTGTTAAAATCATCTTTTTCTGATCAAAGTCCAAAGGTTAATTTTAAGTAATGTCAAATAAAAGTTATTGATTTTTATTCATTATTGTTAATATTTTACATTAATTAAAAAGTTTATATGACTTAAATAATAGTAAGTTGTACGTGAAAATAATGAAATTATTATATAATTATTGATTTGTTCTAATTACAATTTTTAGTTTTATTACAATATTTATTAAAACATATTATATATATTATATACAGCTTGAAGTGAACAAAATGGTTTTTCAAACTAAACCCAATTTTATTAAAATATATGAAGTAATATTTGACAAGTGTTCGTTTCATATAAAAATTTTTGTTCAAAATAATCTATTATTTTTTAAAATGAAATATATGTTTATTAACATTCAAAATGAAAATTAACTTAATCAAAATACTAAATAAGAAAACAAGATTTCCTCAAAGTTCATTTTCAATCACATTTATCCATCACATCTCAAGTATTTTGAATGAAAAATATATGTTTTTCGAAAGAACAATTTCTTTTCTTTCAAATCGATTATCAGAAATTCAAGTAAATTTACAGTTTAAAAGACTATCACGTGACAGTTGAAATTGTACGGTAATAAAAGAAAAGTCACCTTGGTAGAAGCACCTAGGATGCGTTCCTCGAGGATGGAGGAAATTTCGGCGGAGCGCCGGCTGCATGATAAGTGGTATTTCCTGGAGGCGACTCCAACTGCTGGCCAGTAGACCTATATAACCAACAAAAGCAGACTCAAGGTTTGAACGCATTACATAACATCGATATATCCACCATCTCAAGCCAAAAAAGTTTACATAATATCTTCTGGCTATGATTTTCCGTTGTCTTTAAGAATTTCAAAAGTCTGACTGATAAATCGCTTAATGGGGGAGTATGCATTCATCCGGTTTTGCGAAAATGAGTAATTAAGTGGCGTTTCGGGCATCGCAGCATAGCCGGAAAATGTCGGTCAATCTTGGGCGCAATGTCGGCCGTACGAATCAAAAGACAAGCTGCGTTACCTGAATTGTGCTGTTGGGTAACTGCCTCGCCACCGAAGCGGCTAGACGCGCAGACAAGAGAGCCATTTTTGGGATTACTGTAGAATTTCAGAACTTGCTCGCGAGGTATTTACTAGCCACCACGAGACACGAGCAGCAGAAGAACCTTGCGTGTCGTTCGTCCTTGTTTCGTCTCACGCCCCACCACGATTGCAGTTGACGCGCGCGCCGGAAATTGTGGCCGCTCTTGGCAACTCTCTTATCCTCTAACCCAGACACTTGCCCCATATTTAGCATTTCTATTCACATTTGTTCTTTTCTTTTATTTTTAACTATTACAGTTTTTGGTAATTTAAGTTATTTGCAATATTAGATTTTTTATCTACTTTGTCAGTTAATTTTGCTTTTCTTATTTATTCAATGGAAACATTATTTAGAGGTTATTTTTATGTTAACTGGCGCTAAATTCAAATAATACATTTTGTGTAGGTTTATTTTAGGTAGAAAATAAATTATTTTATAATTCAAATAAATTTAAGCGTATTTATACAAATTTATTTCAATAATATTAACCAACTAAATTTTTAGTTTTTTAATTTATATTGTTTTTTTTATTATTTTATCACTTGTAAGAATAATTATTTTCTTTTTTATAATGGGGAAAATTAATGAAATATATTGTTATTTATTAAAGTTTTATTTCAAAGCACATTAAAGTATTAAAATCTCATATTGTAATGGAATATATTAATACAATTCACTTATGTCATATTACTGTATTATAAGAATTATAGAAATAAAATTATTTTCTTTAACAAAAGAGATATGACATAAATTTGAGTGGCATTATAAATGTTATAATCTGCTGTGCTGATTTTTATCGTGTTTGCATTTCCCTTGTTCGGAAAACAAGAAATTATTTATAATTTCCATTCTGGCACAGAATCATGATTTTTTGAAAAACTAGAATTAACCTTTTATCATTTGAATAACGCCTGTTAGGTGTTAGCAACAAAAAACTCACACGTGACTTGCTTATCCCGTGTAAGTTTGAAATTAATAAATTACGTTCCAAGGCCTGAAAAGCCTTCTTTTCGATGAGTGTGAAGTTGGCTACGAGATGAAGCCGGTTATCAACTTTACTATTGACTTAAGATACTTTTTTAGTATTTCATCTTTAATTAATGATTTTGCATTCGGCGAGATGAAGGTTTTTTGAGCCATATAACTACCGTATTTCTTGTGCATTGAAAAGTGTTTTTTGATACATGATTTTGTAGGATAGGTCTGAAAAGAACTTCTTTTGTTACACAAACAGATATCGAAAAGACATCTTTTCAGTGCACGTGTTACAAAAAAAAAACGGTTCGTATTATGAGCAGGAAAGACATTCGAAACGAATGTCTTTCCGCCCTTGAAACGAAATGTACTTTTTCTTGACATAGCTGTAAACATGCCACTTTTCGGGGCAGTAGTGCAACTCAAAGTAGCTTTTACAGCCATTACCAAGAAAAAAATCATTCTGTGCTGGGGAGAAAAAGCAATTACTCATTCGTGAGTTTGCAAGGTTCGGCTTCACCTCGTCCAACAAACTCCCGAATGAGAAATTGCTTTTTCTCTCCTAGTACAGAAATATACTATTTTGTAAAACACCTGAAACGCCAACTTTCGAACCTCGAATTTGTGCTGAAAGTTGAGGTATTCATTCGCCTTTTGTATGAATGAAAAAGATAATTTTTTCTTGATAAAAAGAATTCGTATTGTCTTTTTCAGTTCAAAAGTTGATGTATTCCCTTGCATTTGTATTAAAAACTTTTTTTCGCTTAATTAGAGAGTTCAAAATGGACCGCCTGAAAAAAACTCTCTTCCATACAAAAATACATCGAAAAAATGTCTTTTCAACGCACTTGTAAAAAAAAATACAGTACGTTACATGATTCAAAACAATTTCATCTTGCAACCGGATGCAAAGTTGAAAACTCAGTGGGAACCTCGATCTCGCTTGAGGAGCCCTTAGCTCCGCCTCATAGCCAACTTTGTAACTTATCAAAAAGAAGGCTTTTTAGGCCTCGGTACGTAATGTACTATTTCTTAGCTCAACTGTAAAAATGCCACTTTTCGTGGCAGTAGTGCAACTCAAAGTGGTCTTTACAGCCTTTACCAAACAAATAACCGTTCTGCGCAAGGGAGAAAAATAGAAATTACTCTTTGATTGATATTTTTCTCTCCTAGCAAAGAAATATACTATTAAATTTAATTAGCTCGCTTGTTGGAAAAACGATTTGGTCCATATAAATGGATGCATATTTCAGAACGTCTTTGTTCACTAATTAAGTCATCATCAGGTTATCTCTGTCTATCGGTCTAAAAGGTCATAAAATATCCACTCTGAGATAAATGCAATAAAAATCAATTCAGTCATTTTCTCACGAAGCAACACAGCTTTTTTTATATCTAAAAAATCTTCAATTCTTATCTTCAATTTACGACCATTAACTAGAAAATGTTTCCGCACGCTAAAGCATGCGTAAACGAGGCTTTTTCGCACTAGTGCGTAAAGAGCTACATTGCACACGCTTCCTCAAACGAAAAACATAGTTTGTCAAACGGGTGCTACACGCCTTTGTATCAAAATACACGATTTTTTATCCGGAAGCAGTGCGCAATATATTAACTCAATCGAGCGCAAAAACTATTTTTTGCACGTTTAAGTATGCTTAAAAGAGGCTTTTTCGCACTAGTGAGTAAAAACATACAATGCGCATGTTTTCTTGATACAGGTGTTTTACGCCCTTGTATCGAAATATAATAATAATATTTTTGATCAGTTTTTTTATGCCTCAAAGTTTCTATATATATTTATATACAGGTTTAAATTTCAATTTAGATTTGAGCAGTTTAATTTGGCAGATAAATGAGTGATAAAAATATATAAAAAATATATTTATAATACAGTAAATGTCTAATATTTTTATTT
>JABFQD010005187.1:0-10961 GCA_022817045.1 Psix sp. ZL-2020
CATCAAAAAAGTAAATTAATATGAATAATGTTATTTCAGAGGATGTAATTACAAAGAAAACTATTATAATACAAATAAATATTTATTCAAATAAAGAAATAGGGAACAATTGTCTGATTAGTTAGACAATTGTTCTAATAATTTATTTATATAGAAAACTGTAGTAAAAAACGGTTATATTATAAACCAATATCATTACTCTTCATTATGATTTATATGAAATAAAAAATTTTGCATGGTAGTTAATTCAACGATGAATTTGGTATTTTATATAATTAGTTATTATTTTATAAAAATCTTATAGCAAACTCATTAAAATTGAGTTAAAGTACACCAAGTAATCTTCATTTTGTCCAAATGAGGACTTAACTCAAATTAAATTTTCATTTGGTCAGACTAAGTATTTAAATAATTGCAATGATTCATTATTTACTTAAAGCATCGAATAATAATTATGAAGAAACGTGTATGCATGGTTCCAGGGTCCCAATAAAAAAAGGATGTAAAATGATACATTAATTTTAATATAAAATTATCACAATCGTAGCATTCTGAAGCATATTCACACTTTATATTATTTAATCCAATTAACCCGATTTATCATAGTGGATAATTCGAAAAACGGCACTTTAAAGTTCTTTAATCCTAAATATCTTATAAACTATGTGGTTAATTTGTTTTCGAATTTGCTGGATCATTTGATCAATTTCGTTTACTCGTTGTTGTTTCGTTATTTCATAGATGGTTTAATATTTATAATCAATTATGTGAATTTTTTAAGTTTCTAACACCTGAATATATTTAAAAAATATCAAAATATTGTTTATACATCTTAAGATAACTTTAAATTTTTATATCTCATTTTTTATAACGTCAATGTTGCTGAAATTTTCCAATTTATTCAGAAATGTGTTAAAACATGTTTATGCCAAATTTGATTTCTGATGGATTCCACCAAAAAATCATAATAATAATTTCATTGTATAGATGAATTATTTCTGTCTATATTTAATCAATATCACGTATAGCCTTATTACAGCTATCAATATATTGATAGTTGTAATAAATCGTTCATAAAAATCGATCAAAATGCAATTCAAATAATAAATTTTAGGTGCAGACTAATAAGAAAAATATCAAAATAATACTTAAAGTATTATTCTTTTACAATAATTATTTGTCAAAAAAATAATCATGTCAGTAAAGTTATTATATTTCTTTAGTAAAATCTGGTCTAACTACGGCATCAGCATCCCTGGTAACATTTATCATGAAAAGTGATTTAATTAATATCAGGATCATAATAAAAAGGACGAGAAGAAAATGTTTGAATTGGTAAATTATGGACACAACATATTCAGAATTTTTTAAACAGGAAATAATAAAAAAAAAAATATAATAAGTACGATAAGAAAACAAAATAATAATAAGTACGATAAAATATCTCTTTTAATTCCCAAACATAGATGGATAAATATGGTTTTATTGAGTATTCATTTATATTATTCACGAAATATGATATTGACATTTACGTTATGTTTAACACGAGTAAATTTTTTTTTCAAAATAATAGACTTCTTACAACCTATTCAATACCTTAATAGACTGGAAGGGTCTTAGTTTATGTGCAGCGCAAGCTTTCAAATTAAAGTTTTCTAAAGTACATGCTGCGAAGATGTACTTTAAAAGCTCGGCAATCGAAACAGTCGATGTTAAGCAGACTTTTAAGGATAATTTTAACCTTTGCTTTTTCGTTTTGCAACTCAACAGAAACTGTTACAAGAAAATCTTTCATTCTGTGCACTCGATCCGCGTGATAAGTTTACGTTCGCACTATCTTGTCACAAACCATCACATATTGATTCTTTCTTTAGGTAAAGTTTAATTAGTTCAAATGAGAGTAAAAAGGTTTTCAAACACATAGAATATTCACATATATTATATTTTATATTTTTTGTATATATTTTTTGAAAATATCAGATGAAATCAATTTTAATGATTTAATTTAATTTATATAATTTAGTTTAAGAAAATTGAAAATATTGTTAAATTGAAATTTCAATATGAATTATTTTATAACATAGGTTCTTTAAATTCTGTTAAAACGTATACTAACCTCAGAAACCTATGTTGACGTTGTATGCTTCAACGTGTCATAAAGCGTTAGAAATTATAATAAATAAAAAGGCGTTAATGGAACCGATATACTCTTTGAATTATATTTTGTCTCAGTACTGTCTGAGATTTAAAGATTTCATGTTATGTACAATTTACTACATAATGTGAAGATTGTAACAACAATTATTAATGAAATACGGAAATCTCAGGTAAAAAGTTAAAATATGTATTGTACTCCATTATTTTAGGAACGAAAAAAAGTATATGAAATTTTCTATGATGTAAACTTAAGATGATAGTACTGTAGATTTTTATAGAGATTAACATATCATATCTTATTTGTATTCAACATCTTATTTACTAGAACACCAATTCATCTCAACTACATAATTAAAAAATCGCGTCGGGTCCGTATAAGATGAACTAAATAAGGCATTAACTATGGTGCCTGAAAAGTTTTGTAATCAGATTATGATATGTGTCTTACTATTTTGACTGGAATGAACCGGAACTTTATTCAGTCGGTTTTTCACAATTAAGGCTACCCGATCATGACTTAATCATTTTTGTGGATAGTATTAGATTAGATAATAGATTAGATGTGCTCAGACAAAGTGTTTTATATTTATTTCAGTTGTAGTAAATATGGAAAATAGGGAGATAAAGCTAAATGCATGATTATAGCCATTTATTCATTTTATTCATTCCATTAATTATGGCCTAAAACTTCAAATCAAAAATTTTGAACAAGAACCTAGTATGGTGCTATTTAAATTGTTCGTAGAGTTATATTCCAAAAGGTCTTATTCGATATTGTATATAAATTAATAATTTGTATACGATAAATTTTATTATTTTAAGTATGAATTTATAAATATGATGAAAATATGTTACCCATATAATTTTTAACTTTATAATACTCGAAAACAATCAAATTTACATAACCCGATTCTGTAGAGTTTTAAACTCAATGAAGTCGTTTTAATTCATATGAAAGAAAAGTAAATTATAAAAAATGTACTCATATGTTTCTGTTTTCTCCAGACTTCTGCTAAAAATTAAATTACGTTTCGAAAAATAAAACTGAAAAAATTACATTTCGCCGCAAAGTTTCAAATAGTGTGATAAAATTTAACATTTTTTATTCTGTATATACGACATTGGTTCCAAATTACTTTCTTACATAACTTTCAAAAATTGGATTAAAAAACTAAATTTACGACAACTGTAGTTTGGAATCGCTATCTATACATAGATTGATACGAAAAATTAAGAAAAGAATATAATTTCCAATAGTAATGATTTAACTAATATCTTTTATCAACCATTTTATATTTTTTGTTAATTCAGAAGAAATGGAAGTTATAAAATAATTTAATGTTGTTCAAAAGTTGTTATTTTATTATCTATCAATGGAATGCTAATATTGGCATAAGTAAAATACATAGCATAGAGACTAACTAATCACGATGTTCACATTAATAAAAATTAATCGTCATTAAGCTTTGTTGGATTTTCGAACAAAATTTCATGATATTTTTCATGCAAACGCAAAATATTAGACACAAGAAGATGAATAGCAAATTACTAAACCTCTCGCTCGTGGCTATTCAAGCGTACTCTGTTATAACTCATTCTTCTTCGTTAAAACATAATTTTCTAATTGACTGGGAATAATAAATTAGATTTATATAATGATTTTCACTGCAGCGTTCGAAACACTGCTGCGGCATACGCATTCATTAAGAAGCGCGTACTGGAAGAATAGTAAAATGCACGCTTTTGCTATATATCCTAATAACAATGAAATCTTTATTCCTTTCAAACTTATTTTCTACCTTCTTCTCGTTCGTTAGAAATTAGACAGAATAATTTTCCAAGTTTTTCATTCATTGTTTCATATGTGTATATATCCAAATTAAGTATAAATTTTTGTGTTGCATAAAGTATATGTATAAGAAAGGATAAAATTGTTGATAGATTTTTGTAGGTATATTTATGTAATAATGAGTGCAGTTGCTGCGGAATGGTAAGGATAATAAAATTGCAATATTGATATAAGATGTAAATTGTGGACGATATCCTCGAGGTAATGTGAATGCGTAAAACGGGCAGCCAAGTTTCTAAGCATCGAGTAAATTCGTCGAAGTAAATAAAATTCAAGTAGCTCAAGTCGGCCCGCTGGAGTCTGCAGAAGACGCCAAAAGGCCATTACGTTGTAAATACGATCGATTCAGAAACTCACATCAGAACGAATGATATACCAATCGCGCGCAGAGTTTCGCTTTCGTTGTTCGACGTTGAAGTCCGAAGTACTTAGAAACGGGAGGAAACCCCTAGGTAATTCATTCGTTTATAACTGCGATTAACGTCAGGGCCATTCCTGACGGGGTCGAGGGCTTGAGATCAAAATGACAAATGTCGCGAATGCGGCCAAATTAAATGAACGAGCATGTCGTATTTATTGCGCATATTCGATTTGGATAGTTTAGAAAAAGAGTCTGAATCGACTGGAGCTCTGCCAGCCACGCCTCTTTGGCTATAAAGTCTCGATACTTATCGACATGTCCTACGCGACAAGTAAGAAACGTTCAATTTAATAAACGTAATAGCATAAAGGGTACTTTCGTTTTTCGCCTAGCAGAAATAAATGTGCGACTATGGCCACGATTGGGCTGCCATCCAAAACCCAGAACTGCCTTATGAGACAAGGGATTCTCGTTTCGAAGCAGATCAAATATCAGTAGCAAGTGTGCTTGACACTTCAAACGCTGGAATAAAGCGCGACATCGTTAAACATAGCTTGAATGGATTTCACGTAACTATTATCGAAGATACTCGGTATGTTGTAATCGACTTGCTTGATCTGAACAGCGGAATATTTTGACACTTAAAAAGTCAAGAAGCAGAGTACTTCTGGAGATGAGAATTAACTTGGCTGAGGTCGTGACATATAATTGGACAGGTTTTATTTAGAGATATCTATATTGGGATCTGAATTAGTGGCGCAGCTGTATGGCAAATGAGAGCACGTTTCTCAGCTGCGTTGTTGCACAATACTGCATTATTATCACCTTTGTTATAATATTTTGAGCATGACGAGAAAAGATTTGAAACGTCTCATTCAAGCTCAATAATGGCAGTCTTCCAAAATGTTCGATACGTACCGACATCGGCTATCTCGGCTTATGCATCGTTAGTATTCACCTAGCATCAATGCTCGGCTCAATTTTAATTTACTGAAAAGCACTTTCAAAGAAACGAAGCGCGCGAATTGACCGCAATTTTTAATAGCTCGAGTTGTGTTAACAGAAAGAAATTTTGCGGAAAACTTGATGTAACAATTAAAGAAAAACAGAAGGCGGTAGCAACTTCAAAGAACTCATTACATATTTTATTAAGCGCCGACTAAGTAACCTATTAAAAGTTTCCCGCGCCTTTCAGTTTAGTGTTTATCTCCACGAACTCGATAATTATTCAGCCGAGTTGTATTTGAACTGTCGTTTACTTTTTTCTCCAGTAGTATACCTGCAAAAAACTTACTCGACCCGAGTACTCATTTTCATAAAAACGAATTCTTTCAAGACCAAACTGTCATCGGCGAAGTTTGACTTGCTACTTGGCCCATCGTTGATCATTTTGCCGCACTTGAAAGTGAAGTTAAATAGCGTCACCTGAAAGACTACTCAGCGAGCACTTTGCATAAGTGACACGTGATTCGTGACAAAGGGGACGGAATATCGATTAACGCGACAAAAACGCCTTAGCAGCTTGAGAGCCAGTCGATCACAATACGACTGGGCGTCATCTAGGCTTCACTTTGCATTACTTCCACTCTATGTTGGGCGAAAAGTAAGGACGCGTCGATGTGTTTCATTAACCTTCGCGAGAGTGCTCGATTCTTGTGCCACCGCGTCTGTTTTCATTAACGCCAGCTCGCAGAATCTTTTATCCTTAGAGCCCCATCGACTGTCGCTAATTACAGTGCGTGCAATTCCGAGTGTAAATTTATCGCAGGGATCGACCAAATGGCCTATAACACAAAAAACCCGGGCCAAGTATTTAGCGACTCGGAAAAACGAGCGACGCTCTTACCAAGTACTCGTGGTTGCTTGTGAAGCCGAACGGACGGTAGGGCAAAAAAGGCGCCCGCGAGGTGAATATTTTTCATCCTTCGGTACGCTGCAATTCAAGCCCGAAAGTACCACTGGACTTGGGCCAGAACCGCCCACTTGTCCCGTCGAATTCAAGAATATTCGGGACATCTCGCGTAGGCGTGTATGTATTGTAACCACGCGATTGTAATGCGACGAAGCGGCAACTTACTTCCGAATTCTCCAGATATTTTCACCCCACTCACGAACTCAAAGATTCAAAAGGGAAGCGCGGAATTCTCGAACCTATGGAGATCAGGTATTATTGTCCTCACAAATTTTCTTTTTCTTCCAATTCCATGACAAAAATCGCTATTACTATTTTTTCAAATTAATTATTTAACCAACTCCCTAATTACGATTTGCAAATAAAAAACATAAACAAATTATGGCATTCAATCCTGTTCAAACTCGTTTAACTGCTTTTAGATGTGAAATTAAATATTGTAAACATGTTCAACAGATACCATGATTTTACTTGCGTGCAAACGGTTCATACAGAGTACAGAAGATATCAATTTAGGTTTGTTTCTTCAAAGCATCAAACGGAGGAATAAACAAAGTATAGTGAGGACGTTTGATTGCATGATATGTAATTTAGAAAAATCACAACAGATAGAAGTAAGTTATGAATTATTAATAAAGCGATGTTTTGTAACGCTTAGAGCAATGATTAGTGAGAAAAGGTCTTGTCCGTAGTAAGAAACCAGGATTTGCATAGCAAATACAGAAGAATTCACATACAGTAAGTACCATATAATTTGAAAAACCTTTTTTTTTCTCTTTTCAGTAAGATCATAATGGTTTCTTCATTCAAGCACAAAAAGTAAGATTAAATCAATACATGGATCATTATTCCTCCCACTACAGATCTTTAGGTGAAAAGTGTCACTTTACTTCAATAAAAAAAGTTTCTTGTCATTCAGTATATGTTCACTGGGCATGATACGTATAGATTAATATGACCATGTAACTCAGCGAGCAGCACCTTTACACAAGCTCGGAGACCCAGGCACATGTATTTGAGTGTAAACGTATTTCCAAGTGTGTGTAAGTCATCTCTATTAATAGGTGTAAACTGAGTTGGCTTCTCCGGTTAATTATGTGAAAACAGCATTAATGAACAGTCGGTTAATATAGCTTTAGATTCTCTATCACAATTTTCAGGGAACAAAATTTATAGCCCGTCTCAGTAAAAAATTGCTCTTATATGTATCAATATAAATAGCTACATGAACTTAATACAAATTTTATTCAATAATTCATTTTTCGGCTAATTAATTCATATGTCAAAGTCTATATCTTGACGACATTACATTTATTTGGACAGACTGTAATTATTTGTAAATAACACGCAGGTGTTTAACGACTCAAGCTACCTTCAATTTTCTAATTTAAACTCTCATTGAATAATGTGGGCATCCTCGATCGTTTTCTTGAGTAAAGCCTTCGGCTTTTTTGAGTAGCTCCTTGCTTTACTTGATCGACTGCAGTTGGTTCTATCGTGACTCCTTGGCTCGTAAAACTCAAACTGGTCGAGTTTATGTGCCATAAATTGTAGCAATGTTCGTTCCTATAGTTGATGCGTGCCTAAACGAAGAAGTCCGCAGGCATTTGACGTCTAACTGTTCGTTGTTGGGGTTTTTCAAATCTCAAGCAAAATCAGTCGTCGCTATCTTTCGTGCCTTCGTTATTATTTTCACTCATAACCATTTATATATATAATAATTTTTGATGAAAAATTTATCTTTTTTTTTGACTATGACTTATTATTGATATTATTGCTACAAAAATAGATATTTGTTTTTACTTCAACGGGAGGATATAATTAAATTTTTCTACATATATATGTATTAGTATGCATTAGTCGAATTGTATGCCGACGGATCGAATATATAATTAGTTTGTAATTTATTTGAACATAGTGGTGCACTCAGTATCATTCACTCGCATCCTTTCGTATGACTAATGAAAGTCCATCATCGTAGTTTCCCAAGCTTCTACAAGTTTCAACGGCTTGGCTTGTTAGATCTCAATGATCGTGTTTGCACAATATCGAGATTATATATGCACCGCGCTTACATGTAAATGATGGTTTAACTTCCCTAATGTATTTCTCCACGTTTCAACTGCGGTGATTTGGTCATTGATTGTTAATTAAAAGGGCGTTGATAATATGCCTATACTTATTGTTGATATCTACCTTCAAAATGTACAAGATGATATCATATGTATATAATATCACATATATTAATTGCTTTCATTTCTTTAATAAAATTATCAAGTGGGCTTGATGAAATTAGTTTTCATATTCGATTCAAACAGAATATGATTGTCTAAAAAAGAGGAAATTACAAAGCAGAACTGATATCATTGACGAGGCTCGATCGAAATCTAACAGTTGCGCGGGTAACGACTAAAGACGGTTAAATTCCCTATTTGACTCCATCATCCGGCGCTATCATTATCGTCATAGCAAAGCGTCTTAATTGCATTCCTCACTCAGAATCCGGCGTTCTCTCATCCGCAAGAACGTTTCGCTTAAAGCATTCCTCTGACGTAAGCAGCGGATACCGAATTACGTAAAAGTAAACCTACAAAGTTATTAAAACCCGCATATCTGAATACGACTATCAAAACTAGGATAAATGAAAGATGGCAGAATAAGTATCAAAGCTTTTAGAAAATTTCTATAAAGCTAATAATTCAATTTTTCGATGGGTTGATATTCATCATTGAAGATGAAAAGTCTCATTGTTGAGTCCGAAAGAAGTGAGTTTCGTGGATGGAAAGGTAGCAGATCGGTAAAAAAAGTGCGTCGAATCGGAGCGAAAAAAGGGCTGTTAGCAAGTCGGGAGCTCGCTCGTAGATCAGGACTAAGTATCTTTCGGGAATGCCTCTAGCAAGATTAATCACTATGAGCTTTACTAGTGTGCTAGGAGGATTCGCCAAGAGGACAAAGAGGGTCGACGAGAGGTGACGAAGAGAAAATATGTGAGCAGTAAAAGGGAGCGAAAAGAAAGGAAGTTTGGGATATATGTACGGGCGTACCTGCAGGCACGCCTGGCTCAGATCCGTATAATTTAAACGACGCAGGGGTCGACCAGCCGAAAGGGAAAAGGACCGGGACACGAACGAGAACACGAGAACCACCCTGCGTCTCAACGGTATGGGCGCCCTCCCTGCTGTCCACGAGAACCCTTTGCGCCTGTTCGGAGGCTTCCGCCTAGAAGCCAGAAATATGCGGGAAAAGTGACTAACTAGATGTAATCACGCGTACACAATGCGGACCATAGTTAGGTCATACTTAAATTGTTGTCTACCGATATTAGAAAGAATTTCAATCATTTATTGAATTCAGATGTATTTCGAATTCGAAATAACACAGTAGATTTAATTTATTAAAATGATTACTAATTGTAAATTAACCGAAGTACTAATGAGAAGATGAAATGAAAAAAATGAAATTATTTTGCTCTAAACTGAGTTGATTGATTTTTAAAATAAACATTTCAACGTTTTAACTCCATTTAACAATGGTATAATATGTTTACATTTTTTTAATTTTTATGATTTATCATTATATATATTGTTGTTTTTATTAATAATACATCATTTATTCAAATAAAATATACATTTAAATTTACCTTTAAGACTGGAATTGTTCTACTATTTGTGTTTTTAGATACAATAATAAAATTCTTACCAGTGAGCGATTTGAATTTTATTGTCCTTAATTCACAGCCGACTTAATTTTACTTTAGAGCTTGTTTAAAAATGCGCATTGATTTAAATATACAGCGCTTTAATGTGCTTTAATTACGTCTTAAACTTATTTACCTTCGAAGAAAAATATGACCCTTTATACGTGTAGTCGGTTCAGCATTGGTAACGATACTTTAAATAAGGTGCTATAGTTCTGTAAACATTGTTTAATAATTTAGATGTAACATCATTTAATAAATAACTATAAACATAATATTAAATTGATCCTTCTGGTCTAAATACAATTGTCAATTGTTTACGTAGTACTAATGACGTTCCAATGTGAGTAGCTATCATTATGTGGATGTATAAATCGATGATGCTCTCAACATAATTTCTGCCTTTTTTGCCAACAAAGAAAAAGAATGGTATTCATTATATTATCGCGTAAGTAATGTTTTAACACTTTTTAATGTATATATATTTTTCATTTCGTTCACTAACTAATTTTAATTTTATATTTACAGGAACAAATGATTTATTACGTAAGTTGAATCCCTCCTTCTAGGATATTATTTATGTTAAAATGGTAAAAATGTCTTTAGCAATGATAGACATTGAAAACGAAAATAAAGTAATTATAAGAACACTTTTGTATCGTATTAAAAATTCTGTTAAATACCAGAGTTTCTATTGTAAAGTGTTTGACTCCTTTTAATGATTTGACAACAAAATTCTAACATTGAACAGAATTCTTATCATAATACAAAGTCCTATACAATGTTAAGACGGTACATTTATTATGCTCAATTCACTCAGTTTTTGTTATTAAATGTCTTAAACTACGATAATAGTTAAAATAATAATCAAGAAGATTAAGGTCTATATAACAAAATTTTCATATAAGAAATTACAGATTAACTGATCCATTTGACGTTGTACTTATTAGAAGTATATATGCATGAAAATAATAATTATTTTACC